>CM028132.1:1443277500-1443530000 GCA_016271365.2 Neoceratodus forsteri
TGCTGGTGTACTGCTCTCTGTGTGCTAGCCATGTCCCTACTGCTGGTGTACTGCTCTCTGTGTGCCGCTAGCCATGTCCCTACTGCTGGTGTACTGCTCTCTGTGTGCCGTAGCCATGTCCCTACTGCTGGTGTACTGCTCTCTGTGTGCCGCTAGCCATGTCCCTACTGCTGGTGTACTGCTCTCTGTGTGCCGCTAGCCATGTCCCTACTGCTGGTGTACTGCTCTCTGTGTGCCGCTAGCCATGTCCCTACTGCTGGTGTACTGCTCTCTGTGTGCCGCTAGCCATGTCCCTACTGCTGGTGTACTGCTCTCGTGCCGCTAGCCATGTCCTACTGCTGGTGTACTGCTCTCTGTGTGCCTAGCCATGTCCCTACTGCTGGTGTACTGCTCTCTGTGTGCCGCTAGCCATGTCCCTACTGCTGTGTACTGCTCTCTGTGTGCGCTAGCCATGTCCCTACTGCTGGTGTACTGCTCTCTGTGTGCCGCTAGCCATGTCCCTACTGCTGGTGTACTGCTCTCTGTGTGCCGCTAGCCATGTCCCTACTGCTGGTGTACTGCTCTCTGTGTGCCTCAGCCATGTCCCTACTGTAAGTACTGCTCTCTGTGTGCCGCTAGCCATGTCCCTACTGCTGGTGTTTGCTCTCTGTGTGCCGCTAGCCATGTCCCTACTGCTGGTGTACTGCTCTCTGTGTGCCGCTAGCCATGTCCCTACTGCTGGTGTACTGCTCTCTGTGTTGCCGCTAGCCATGTCCCTACTGCTGGTGTACTGCTCTCTGTGCACGCTAGCCATGTCCCTACTGCTGGTGTACTGCTCTGTGTGCCGCTAGCCATGTCCCTCTGCCTCTGTGCACTGCCATGTCCTACTGCTGGTGTACTGCTCTGTGTGCCGCTAGCCATGTCCCTACTGTGGTGTACTGCCTCTGTGTGCCGCTAGCCTGTCCCTACTGCTGGTGTACTGCTCTCTGTGTGCCGCTACCATGTCCCTACTGCTGGTGTACTGCTCTCTGTGTGCGCTAGCCATGTCCCTACTGCTGTACTGTCTCTGTGCTAGCTGCCTACTGCTGTGTCTGCTCTCTGTGCCGCTAGCCATGTCCCTACTGCTGGTGTGCTGCTCTCTGTGTGCCGCTAGCCATGTCCCTACTGCTGGTGTACTGCTCTCTGTGTGCCGCTAGCCATGTCCCTACTGCTGGTGTACTGCTCTCTGTGTGCCGCTAGCCATGTCCCTACTGCTGGTGTACTGCTCTCTGTGTGCCACTAGCCATGTCCCTACTGCTGGTGTACTGCTCTCTGTGTGCCGCTAGCCATGTCCCTACTGCTGGTGTACTGCTCTCTGTGTGCCGCTAGCCATGTCCCTACTGCTAGAGTACTGCTCTCTGTGTGCCGCTAGCCATGTCCCTACTGCTGGTGTACTGCTCTCTGTGTGCAGCCATGTCCCTACTGCTGGTGTACTGCTCTCTGTGTGCCTAGCCATGTCCCTACTGCTAGGTACTGCTCTCTGTGTGCCGCTAGCCATGTCCCTACTGCTGGTGTACTGCTCTCTGTGTGCCGCTAGCCATGTCCCTACTGCTGGTGTACTGCTCTCTGTGTGCACTAGCCATGTCCCTACTGCTGGTGTACTGCTCTCTGTGTGCCGCTAGCCATGTCCCTACTGCTGGTGTACTGCTCTCTGTGTGCCACTAGCCATGTCCCTACTGCTGGTGTACTGCTCTCTGTGTGCCGCTAGCCATGCCTACTGCTGGTGTACTGCTCTCTGTGTGCCGCTAGCCATGTCCCTACTGCTGGTGTACTGCTCTCTGTGTGCCGCTAGCCATGTCCCTACTGCTGGTGTACTGCTCTCTGTGTGCCGCCTAGCCATGTCCCTACTGCTGGTGTACTGCTCTCTGTGTGCCGCTAGCCATGTCCCTACTGCTGGTACTGCTCTCTGTGTGCCGCTAGCCATGTCCCTACTGCTGGTGTACTGCTCTCTGTGTGCCACTAGCCATGTCCCTACTGCTGGTGTACTCTCTGTGTCCGCTAGCATGTCTCACTTGTACTGCTCTCTGTGCCGCTAGCCATGTCCCTACTGCTGGTGTACTGCTCTCTGTGTGCCGCTAGCCATGTCCCTACTGCTGGTGTACTGCTCTCTGTGCACTAGCCATGTCCTACTGCTGGTGTACTGCTCTCTGTGTGCCGCTAGCCATGTCCCTACTGCTGGTGTACTGCTCTCTGTGTGCCGCTAGCCATGTCCCTACTGCTGGTGTACTGCTCTCTGTGCCGCTAGCCATGTCCCTACTGCTGGTGTACTGCTCTCTGTGTGCCGCTAGCCATGTCCCTACTGCTGGTGTACTGCTCTCTGTGTGCCGCTAGCCATGTCCCTACTGCTGGTGTACTGCTCTCTGTGTGCCGCTAGCCATGTCCCTACTGCTGGTGTACTGCTCTCTGTGTGCCGCTAGCCATGTCCCTACTGCTGGTGTACTGCTCTCTGTGTGCCGCTAGCCATGTCCCTACTGCTGAGTAGTCTGCTCTCTGTGTGCCGCTAGCCATGTCACTGCTGGTGTGCTCTCTCTGTGTGCCGCTAGCCATGTCCCTACTGCTGGTGTACTGCTCTCTGTGTGCCGCTAGCCATGTCCCTACTGCTAGAGTACTGCTCTCTGTGTGCCGCTAGCCATGTTCCTACTGCTAGAGTACTGCTCTCTGTGTGCCGCTAGCCATGTCCCTACTGCTAGAGTACTGCTCTCTGTGTGCCGCTACATGTCCTACTGCTGGTGTACTGCTCTCTGTGTGCTAGCCATGTCCCTACTGCTGGTGTACTGCTCTCTGTGTGCCGCAGCCATGTCCCTACTGCTGGTACTGCTCTGTGTGCCGCTAGCCATGTCCCTACTGCTGGTGTACTGCTCTCTGTGTGCCGCTAGCCATGTCCCTACTGCTGGTGTACTGCTCTCTGTGTGCCACCAGCCATGTCCCTACTGCTGGTGTACTGCTCTCTGTGTGCCGCTAGCCATGTCCCTACTGCTGGTGTACTGCTCTGTGTGCCGCTAGCCATGTCCCTACTGCTGGTGTACTGCTCTCTGTGTGCCGCTAGCCATGTCCCTACTGCTGGTGTACTGCTCTCTGTGTGCCGCTAGCCATGTCCCTACTGCTGGTGTACTGCTCTCTGTGTGCACTAGCCATGTCCCTACTGCTAGGTGTACTGCTCTCTGTGTGCGCTAGCCATGTCCCTACTGCTGGTGTACTGCTCTCTGTGTGCCGCTAGCCATGTCCCTACTGCTGGTGTACTGCTCTCTGTGTGCCACTAGCCATGTCCCTACTGCTGGTGTACTGCTCTCTGTGTGCCGCTAGCCATGTCCCTACTGCTGGTGTACTGCTCTCTGTGTGCCGCTAGCCATGTCCCTACTGCTGGTGTACTGCTCTCTGTGCCGCTAGCCATGTCCCTACTGCTGGTGTACTGCTCTCTGTGTGCCGCTAGCCATGTCCCTACTGCTGGTGTACTGCTCTCTGTGTGCCACTAGCCATGTCCCTACTGCTGGTGTACTGCTCTCTGTGTCCGCTAGCCATGTCCTACTGCTGTACTGCTCTCTGTGTGCCGCTAGCCATGTCCCTACTGCTGGTGTACTGCTCTCTGTGTGCCGCTAGCCATGTCCCTACTGCTGGTGTACTGCTCTCTGTGTGCCACTAGCCATGTCCCTACTGCTGGTGTACTGCTCTCTGTGTGCCGCTAGCCATGTCCCTACTGCTGGTGTACTGCTCTCTGTGCCACTAGCCATGTCCCTACTGCTGGTGTACTGCTCTCTGTGTGCCGCTAGCCATGTCCCTACTGCTGGTGTACTGCTCTCTGTGTGCCGCTAGCCATGTCCCTACTGCTGGTGTACTGCTCTCTGTGTGCCACTAGCCATGTCCCTACTGCTGGTGTACTGCTCTCTGTGCCGCTAGCCATGTCCCTACTGCTGTGTACTGCTCTCTGTGTGCCGCTAGCCATGTCCCTACTGCTAGAGTACTGCTCTCTGTGTGCCACTAGCCATGTCCCTACTGCTGGTGTACTGCTCTCTGTGTGCCGCTAGCCATGTCCCTACTGCTGGTGTACTGCTCTCTGTGTGCCACTAGCCATGTCCCTACTGCTGGTGTACTGCTCTCTGTGTGCCGCTAGCCATGTCCCTACTGCTGGTGTACTGCTCTCTGTGTGCCGCTAGCCATGTCCCTACTGCTGGTGTACTGCTCTCTGTGTGCCGCCTAGCCATGTCCCTACTGCTGGTGTACTGCTCTCTGTGTGCCGCTAGCCATGTCCCTACTGCTGGTGTACTGCTCTCTGTGTGCCACTAGCCATGTCCCTACTGGTGTACTGCTCTCTCTGTGTGCCGCTAGCCATGTCCCTACTGCTGGTGTACTGCTCTCTGTGCCGCTAGCCATGTCCCTACTGCTGGTGTACTGCTCTCTGTGTGCCCTAGCCATGTCCCTACTGCTGGTGTACTGCTCTCTGTGTGCCGCTAGCCATGTCCCTACTGCTGGTGTACTGCTCTCTGTGTGCCGCTAGCCATGTCCCTACTGCTAGAGTACTGCTCTCTGTGTGCCCTAGCCATGTCCCTACTGCTAGAGTACTGCTCTCTGTGTGCCGCTAGCCATGTCCCTACTGCTAGAGTACTGCTCTCTGTGTGCCGCTAGCCATGTCCCTACTGCTGGTGTACTACTCTCTGTGTGCCGCTAGCCATGTCCCTACTGCTGGTGTACTGCTCTCTGTGTGCCGCTAGCCATGTCCCTACTGCTGGTGTACTGCTCTCTGTGTGCCGCTAGCCATGTCCCTACTGCTGGTGTACTGCTCTCTGTGTGCCGCTAGCCATGTCCCTACTGCTGGTGTACTGCTCTCTGTGTGCCGCTAGCCATGTCCCTACTGCTAGAGTACTGCTCTCTGTGTGCCGCTAGCCATGTCCCTACTGCTAGAGTACTGCTCTCTGTGTGCCGCTAGCCATGTCCCTACTGCTAGAGTACTGCTCTCTGTGTGCCGCTAGCCATGTCCCTACTGCTGGTGTACTGCTCTCCGTGTGCCGCTAGCCATGTCCCTACTGCTGGTGTACTGCTCTCTGTGTGCCGCTAGCCATGTCCCTACTGCTAGTGTACTGCTCTCTGTGTGCCGCTAGCCATGTCCCTACTGCTGGTGTACTGCTCTCTGTGTGCCGCTAGCCATGTCCCTACTGCTGGTGTACTGCTCTCTGTGTGCCGCTAGCCATGTCCCTACTGCTGGTGTACTGCTCTCTGTGTGCCGCTAGCCATGTCCCTACTGCTGGTGTACTGCTCTCTGTGTGCCGCTAGCCATGTCCCTACTGCTAGTGTACTGCTCTCTGCATGCCGCTAGCCATGTCCCTACTGCTAGAGTACTGCTCCTGCGTGCCGCTAGCCATGTTCCTACTGCTAGTGTACTGCTCTCTGTGTGCCGCTAGTCATGTCCCTACTACCAGTGTACTGCTGTCTGTATGTGCCGCTAGCCATGTCCCTACTACTAGTGTACTGCTCTCTGTGTGTGCCACCAGCCATGTCCCTATTACTAGGTTACCTGCCCCTCCTTGCTATCCCAATCATCTGCCACCCACCACTCCTCTCCCACTTACCACAAACATCCCCTAAATGTCAACCCCCTATTCTGGCTGATCTTATCCGGTCTCACTCCCCCCAAACTCGGTGACTGTGGCCATTTATGTGAACACCATCCTACACGTCTCTCTAGTCACAGCCAGGTCTGAACCTAAAGCCCATGAACTACTACTGGTTCAACTGGATCTACCCTTCTCACTCCCAGTTTACATTGCCGGTGTATACTGCTGGCTGGGCACATCAGCAACATCTGTCACCGACCTCCTCACGCAAATCTCTTCCTTAACCTTGACTGGGGAATTATATATTATGGAAGATTTTAACCACAACTGGTTAGCTCAATCTCTCAGCAAAGTCTGTACTGACATTTCGGCACTAAACCTGTCACAATCCCATCACCGAGCCCACCCGCCTAAACCTCAAATCTGGGAATCACTCACTAATAGACTGGGCACTCACCACCCACCCCCACCGGGTCATCCAAGCTGGACTGCTCCTTGAGTGACCACCGTATTATATACCTGGTCAGAAAAATTAACTGTCCCAAATCTGCCCCTAAATTTCTAATCCAGTGGTCCTACAAATCCCTCAGTCTGGCCCCTGTGCTTGAAGACCTAGCCCTCACAAACTGGAACCCACCTTCTACTTTCTGCTCCATAGATGACACCCTGCTACTTCAGTGCGTTTCTGAACATCTGGGCTCGCATGCCCCACTAAATCGCTCCAAAGTACGTGGTAACCACCTGCGCAGGATCACCCAAGAACTTATAGCCTGCCAAAATGCCCACGACAAAGCAGGGAGAGTGCATAAATCTTCTTGCCTCCCACAAGACTTCACCACATACCATATGTTGTGAAACAAATGTACCAGAGCAACTCACCTCGCTAAAGCGGAATATTTCAACTCCTCCCTCAAGACAAACTTAAATAGCCCATCCAAATTCTGGAAGGTCATCCAGTCCCTCTTCTCCCCACCAGCCGCAAATCCCACCCCACTCCTAAAAGTAAACAACTCACTCCTCTCAGATCCACAGGTGGTGGCTGCTGAGTTCAACACATATTTTACCTCTTGTGCCTCAACTCTCCTCTCCTCCTTGCCCCCCACACTGCTCCACCCGGCCCTAACGTGGGAGCCTCAAACTCGCTAGGGCCTTGCACCTTTTCCTTCAAAGATATCACACAAACTGAAGCCCTCGAGGCCCTACTGGCTCTAAACCTATCAAAAGGTAATTCCCTGATGGGCTGAACCCCAAACTTCTCCACCTGTCTGCCCCAGCCATAGCAACCCCTCTTGCCAATCTCCTAAACCTCTCCTTTGCCACTGCTACTGTCCCCAGACCGGGAAACACGCCACTGTCATTCCTCTCCCTAAAGGGGGTTCCCCCTCCTCCAATTCAGACTACCGCCCTATCTCTCTTCTCCCAGTCCTTGCAAAACTACAAGAATGTAAAAAACACAGTGAAACAGCGTAAACACTATGAGGCTGTGCACCAGCTGGAGGCAGCTGACCTCAAACAAACTGACAGAAACTAAACTAAAGGAGCACTCTTAACACCGGAAATAAATGCAAAATGCAAGCAAGTTTATTCCAACAAGACCAGACCCCTGCGCTTCGGCACACCTTCCTTCTAATGGGGGTATAGCACACTGGGCAAACAGGTCAAAATTTATGCAAAGTGATGACCTCATAAAATAGTGACACACAGGTGATTCCCATCCATACACTAATTAAATTAATGCAGTGATGTCTATCCCTGTTCAAGATTCAGTACAAAAAAGAAATACAAAAGAGAGTACTTTATACACAATGTTCTTATAAAACAGCAACTGCTATATCATTCATCAGTCAGGTTTCAGAGATGCATACTAGTAATTCCGGGACAGTCCTATTCAGAATACTTTGAAAATACATCTGTTAACTAGGTGCGGTAAAACCCAAACTGTGATACACTTCTGCATACAAGGAGAGCAAGTCTTCTTATTGAGAGACTGGGAGGCAACTATTATTCCTTAAATCCAAAGAGAGGACTATAGATGAGACAGAAGACCCAAGGGGGGGGAGAGGGGAAAGGAAAGAATGGGAAGGGTACATAGACGAGGAAAGTAGAGACGCTTAGAATGTGATCACCCTATTCTAACTTCCATCAATCAATGGGAGAAGGAAACTTCCTTACAGGTGGGGATCTACAAGAGCATCATCTGCTGGTATCCTAAAACAGAGTAAAAATATTATTTTAGTAAATGATGAAAAAATAAGTAAAACTCATCTTCTTTTATCTTTCCAAAAAGGTTTTAGGTGCCATTGATCATCGAGACCATCAGGTTTCTCTGTTCTAAGTCTGTAACTCCATCTACTTTCTCGTTTCAATAACTGATTAACTCTGCCTTCCCCAATCTTCAGTGGGGCCTGTCAATCAAGCCCCATAAACTTCAGACTCTTAGGGTCGGAATTATGTCTCTGAGCAAAGTGTAGACCCACTGGTGTATCCATCTTAACAGTGACAATGTTTCTGACAAGTTCTAGTATTCGGAAAGAGCAGGTACCTCCTGTCAGGCACTGAGCTCCCCTCAAACATGTGTAATAGTAGATCTCCTCTACCGTTGAGAGGCATTAAACATTCTATCTGGTATCCCTGGTTAAACAGCCATAGCACCTCAAATTTGCACCCCCATAAAAACAAAGCCTTGTGTGACACGCCTCCTTTTGTGATGTCAGAGAATGAGGGCTGCTTGTGTGTGCTCCATAGATCTATATTGGTGCCATTTATCAATGATGTTTAGTACTATTTAGAGTTGCCACCTGGCACAATGAAAGTGACCGCTCCAGTAAACAGGGGCTGTTACTCCAGCGGCTGCTTTGATTTTTCTACATGGCACCTCTAAATAGTACTAAATGCCATATACATATCGCATACATACAGGTTAATGACCTGCACCCTCAGTATTCATTTTCTGACATCACAAAAGGAGGCGTGTCAGACAAGGCTTTGTTTTTGTGGGGTGCAATTTTGGGGTGCTATAACTTTTTAACCAGAGGGAAGTGCATTGAATTTTTAATGCCCCTTAACAGTAGAGCAGTTCTACTACTGTATATGTTTGAGGGGAGCTGGGTGTCTGACAGTAGGTACCTACTCTTTAACTTCAGGGCCCTTGTTGTACGCTCTACATAAACAATTTTGCATTCGCACAACACATAAATGACAAAAGAAGTATCACAGTTGAAAAATCCCTTATAATATACTTCTGACCTGTATTCAGATGTACAAACTCAGAACCCACTTGATAATAGCTGCAAATACTGCATTTTTGGCATTTGTAGTTTCCTTTGGGCTTATTCCCTAGCCACACACTCTTCTCTGGTTGTGGCAATCTGCTGTGTACCAACTTGTCTTTTAGATTGTGTCCTCCAGTGAAGGTAATGCGGGGTTTAGTCCCTATCACTTTACCCAAATTGGTGTCTGAATGCAACAAATGCTAGTTGCTATATACAATATTACCAATCTGCCCTGATCAATTGTTAACATTTCTATGACAAATGTAACACGGTAGCAGTTGGGGGAGGAGGGTCTACTACTTTTCTTAGGGTCTCTTCTCTTGATTTAGAATAGGCAGTATAGTGCAGTGGTTTAAGGCTCTGAGCTGCAAAACTGGTGACATCCAACAGACCAGACCTGGGTTTGAATCCCACAACTTCCACGTGCATACTGTGGGACCCTGAGCAAATCACTTAACTTCCCTGTGCTCCCAGGTCACACTTGTAAAAAATGCTTTCAGCTTAGTGTGTTACTCCTGGTTAAACAACTTAAAAAAAAAAAGAACGGGCCTTAGTCATGGCTTTAGTTATCAGATCCTCCCCATACCCTCTGGTCATGAACCTTTGGCTGAGTTCCTCCGCCTGACTGAAAAAGTCTGCATCTTCTGTACAGTTTCTCCTGAGGCGAAGAAACTGACCGTATGGAATAGATTCCGTCAAACTTTTAGGATGGGCACTATCTGCCCTCAACAAACTGTTAGTGGCAGAGGGTTTCCTATTACATTTAGTGACCACACCGCCATTCCGCTCTGGGGGTTTCAGAGCCTTGAGAACTAAAAACTCGGTGCATACTGGATCTGCTTTATATGTGAATGGCATGTTGATTTCACTTTCATTCTTCTGACAAACTGTTCTGCCTCCTTAATGTCCCCATCGCAAATGCACAGAATATCAATAGAACGTGCCCTGGAACGCAGTCAATTCCTCCCATTTCCCTAGGAAAAGACTGGCGTAGGAAGGTGCCATGGAGGCCCCCATGGCAATGCCACATGTTTGTACATAATGTGCATCCAAGAATTCGAAATGATTGTGGGTGAGAATAAATTGAATTGCTGAAAGTAGAAAATCCACTGGAGAAGCTTAAATCAATAATAAAATAATTAAAACTTTATTTATTAAGCGCCTTTCAAGCGCCAAGGTGCTGTACAAAAACAGTAACATAGAAACACAGAAACATAGAATTTGTCGGCAGATGAGGACCGCTTGGCCCACCCAGTCTGCCCATTTCCCTGCCTACTGGATAAGCTGCAGATCCTAGTTAACCAGCAGCCTACTTCTTTCTACCCCCACCCCCTAGAATTGCCTTATGACTGTCCCATGCATGCTTGAATTCCACCAGTTTTTGACTCCACGACCTCCTCCGAAAGGCCGTTCCATGCATCCACAACCCTCTCTGTGAAAAAATACTTCCTTAAATTACGTCTGAGCCGCCCCTTTGTTCTTGCACACCTCTTTTTTTGAAAGATGCTACCCTTTTGGACTTTGTTGATTCCCTTGAGGTACTTAAAAGTTTCTATCATGTCCCCCCTCTCCCTCCTTTCCTCGAGGCTATACATATTACACTCCTTAAGTCTCTGTTCATATGTCTTCCGGTGCAGACCCTGCACCATTTTAGTTGCCCTCCTCTGGACAGCTTCCATCCTATGTCTTTGCGAAGACTGGGTCTCCAGAACTGCACACAGTACTCCAGATGGGGTCTGACCAGCTGTCTGTACAGAGGGATAATAACTTCCTGTTTACTACTGGTGATGCCTCTCCCTATGCATCCCAGTATCCCCCAAGCCCTCCTTGCTGCCCTCTCACATTGCTTGCCCACCTTTAGGTCATCTAATATGACTACCCCAGGTCCCTTTCCATTTTGTTGTTGTTAGTATCTCACCCCCATTGTGTACTCTTCCCTGGGTTTTGTTCCCCAGGGCGTAACCTTGCACTTCTTAGCATTGAATCTAAGCTGCCATACATTTGACCATTCCTCTAACCTTGCCAAATCCCTTTTCATCCTTTCCACCCCACCTTGTGCATCAACTCTGTTGCAGATCTTTGTGTCATCTGCAAAGAGACATACTTTTCCTTCCAGTCCCTCTGCAATGTCGCTTATAAAGACATTGAAGAGGACCAGTCCTAATACTGAACTCTGCGGTACCCCACTAGTAACCCCCCTTTCTTCAGAGTGGACTCCATTTACTATTACTCTCTGTTTCTCATTCTCTAGCCAATTTTACCCAGGCTGTCATCTTGGGACCCAGTCCCAGGCTAGCTAACTTGTATATTAATCTTTGTGTGGGACTGTGTCAAATGCCTTGCTAAAGTCTAGGTAGGCCATGTCCACAGCCCCTCCCTGATCTACTACTTTGGTCACCCAGTCAAGAAATCTATCAGATTTGTCTGGCATGACCTTCCGCTGTGAATCCATGCTGCCTTGGGTCCTGTGCCCTCTGGCCTCTAGATATTCGACAATTCTTTCCTTCAAGTGATTCCATCATTTTCCTACCACTGAGGTTAAACTAACAGGTCTGTAGTTTCCTGCTTCTGCCTTGCTCCCACTTTTGTGAAGGGGAATCACATCTGCCCTCCTCCAGTCCTCTGGTACCACCCCATCCTCCCATGATTTGTTAAACAGGGTAGTCAGTGGTGTCACTAATTCCACCCTTAGTTCTTTTAGAATTCTGGGATGAATCCCATCAGGCCCCATTGCTTTGTCCACCTTCAGTTTTAAGAGTTCTTTCAGAACCCTTTCTTCTGTAAATGGGCTGGTATCAACTTCTGTATCCAGAGTGTTTCCTCTGTTTGTTTTAGGTACTTCCCCCTCTTCCTTTGTAAATACTGAGCAAAAATATTTGTTTAGTATCTCTGCCTTTTCACAGTCACCCTCTACCCCCCCCCCTTTATTAAGCCTCACAATCCCTCCCTTGGTCTTCCTGCGCTCCTTGATGTACCTATAAAAGGTTTTATACCCCTTCTAAACTGTGTTGGCTATAGAAACATAGAAACATAGAATTTGACGGCAGATAAGGACCGCTTGGCCCACACAGTCTGCCCATTTCCCTACCTACTGGATAAGCTGCAGATCCTAGTTAACCAGCAGCCTACTTCTTCCTATCCCCACCCCACAGAATTGCCTTATGACTATCCCATGCATGCTTGAATTCCCCCACAGATTTTGACTCCACAACCTCCTCCGGAAGGCCATTCCATGCATCCACAACCCTCTCTGTGAAAAAATACTTCCTTAAATTACCTCTGAGCCCCCCCTCTATCTTCAAATTGTGCCCTCTTGTTCTTGCACACCTCTTTTTTTGAAAGATGCTACCCTCTTGGACTTTGTTGATTCCCTTGAGGTACTTGAAAGTTTCTATCATGTCCCCTCTCTCCCTCCTTTCCTCGAGGCTATACATATTAAAGCTCCTTAAGTCTCTTCATAGCTGACTTCCAGTGCAGACCCTGCACCATTTTAGTTGCCCTCCTCTGGACAGCTTCCATCCTGTCTATGTCTTTCGGAGACTGGGTCTCACGAACTGCACACAGTACTCCAGATGGGGTCTCACCAGCTGTCTGTACAGAAGGATAATAACTTCCTGTTTTCTACTGGTGATGCCTCTCCCTATGCATCCCAGTATCCACCCAACCCTCCTTGCTGCCTTCTCATTGCTTGCCCACCTTTAGGTCATCTGATATGACTACCCCCAGGTCCCTTTCCATTCTTGTTGTTGTTAGTATCTCACCCCCATTGTGTACCCTTCCCTGGGTTTTGTTTCCCAGGTGCATTACCTTACTTCTTAGCATTGAATCTAAGCTGCCATACATTTGACCATGCCTCTAACCTTGCCAGGTCCCTTCTCATCCTTTCCACCCCACCCTGTGCATCAACTCTGTTGCAGATCTTGTGTCATCTGCAGGAGACATCACTTTTCCTTCCAGGTCCTTCTGCATGTAAACATAAAGACATTGAAGAGGACTGGTCCTAACACTGAACCCTGCGGTACCCCACTAGTAACCCTCCTTTCTTCTGGCTATCTTTTCCTCAGTTTGGGCCTTTGCTGTTCTGACTGCCTTCCCAGCTTCCTTTTGCTTTAACTGATACAGTTCTCGGTCCTGCTCCTTCTGTGATTCCTTGTACTTCCTGAAAGCTTTCTTTTTCTCTTGAACCTTCACTGCCACTTCCTTTGAGAACCATAGTGGTTTCTTACATCGTTTAGTTTTGTTTATTTGCTTCACACAAAGGCTTGTTACCTCTGTGATGGCAGTTTTTATTATTCCCCATTGTTCTTCCACCCCTCCTTCCCCCATTTGCTAGTGCATTCCTTAGGCACTCACCCATTTAGCAAAGTCAGCCCTCCTTAAGTCAGTACCTTTGCCTTTGTGGCTTGACTCTATTGCTGTGTTTATTGTGAACCATACAGTTCGATGGTCGCTAGTTCTCAGATGGCTACTAGCTACTCATCTGTGATCCTCTCTTCCTCTCCATTTGAGAGAACCAGGTCTAAGATTGCTCCCTCTCGAGTGGGCTCCAGTACTAGTTGTCTAAGGCATGACCCTGTAGGGCATCTAGAATAACCCCACTCTTCGAAGTGGCTGCTGCAACTGCACTCCAGTTAACATCTGGCATATTCAGATCGCTCATCAGCAATATCTCCCCTTTCTGCCTTACTAAGTATACTTTCTATCATTTCTTGTCCATTTCCTCCCCTGAGAGGGTCTGTTACAACCCTGTGCGGATTGTGGTGCCATTGCTGGTCTCAAATTTACCCACAGTGCTTCTTCTCCTCCCTGTTTCCCTTTTGTTCTGCTGCTTTGATTCCTTCCCTATGTAAAGAGCTACTCCTCCTCTATTACCCTCTCTGTCCCTCCTGTAGATAGTGTATCCTGGTATGTTTACATCCCAGTCATGGTTTTGTGTGAACCATGTTTCTGTGACTGCCACGATATCCAGATGTTTCTCCTCCATCAAGGCCACTAATTCAGGAAGCTTGTTACTCAGACTACGGGCATTGGTACTCATTGCTTTCCATTTTTTGATGGCTTTACCTTCAGTTGCAGCATCCCCCACTGACCTTTCTACCTTGGTCTTTTTCTCATTTAGTACCCTGTTTTGTAGGGAGAGGCTGGGATTTTCCTGCTGCTTATTAGTGCCTCCCCCCAGAAAAATCAGAAAAGTACACATATACAGTCAGAATAAAAACAAAGCCTCAGGTCATAAAAGCTTGACACCACAGATGGGTCTTAAGTTCCTGCTTGAAAATCTCCATGGTCGTGCATTCCCGAAGCTAGCGAGGCAGAGAATTCCAGAGAGTCGGGGCTATAAACATAAAAGCCCGAGCCCCAGAGGATTTTAAAGTAACCCTCGGAACCTCCAACAACCCCTCATCAGCCGAACGGAGCTGTCATTTAGGGCTACAGGGAATCAGAAGCTCTTTCAAGTAGTCAGGACCAAGTCCATGCAGGGCTTTGAAGGTCAAAAGGCCTACTTTAAAGGTGATCCACCACTGTATTGGCAGCAAGTGCAGATCACGCAAAACAGGTAATATGTGTTGTCCTTGATACCCATCAACAATCTAACAGCAGCGTTCTGCACTAGCTGCAAGTGGAGGATATCAACCCCAGGAAGCCCCAGGTATAGGGAGTTGCAGTAGTCAAGGCGAGAGGTCACGAAGGCATGGACCAATACAGGTAAATCCCTGGACGGAACAAGGTGTTTCACCCTGGCAATGTTTCTGAGATGGTAAAGTGCTGACTTAACGACTGCTGATAGCTTCAGTAATCAATTCTTTTTCTAAATAAAGTCTACAAGCACTAATCCCTAGTTCATGTTTAATGTGGGTATACAGTGACTCGGTGTCTATTGTCATCCACAACATGTTCTCCTTCCATTCAAGTTTTTTAAGTTTAGTTAGCACATGCCTGGTGTCCTTAGTGTATAAGTGCAGTTTGACTACTTCTTTTTGCAGAAAAAAATTGTACAAAACAACCTAATTTTTCAGTAACAGATCCAATAGATAAAATAATGTGTCTCCACAGGGGATGGTTGATATTTTTATGTCTCTTAGACAATATATAGCAGCAAGAGACCATGGGATTTTCACTACACATATATTTAAAGCAGCAGTACTAAGAAATCAGGAAGTGAGCTACCAAAATCCTGTTTTTCAGCTGTAAGCATGCAGCCAAAGTTCCAGTTTTCATACCTGTATATGTTTTTTTCCAGTCATCTTTAGTTTTTTAGATATTTGCAATTTATTTGAATTGTTGTAGCACTACAACAAATATGGTGGCTAACTATTTTCAGCTGTGCTTTTTCTACAGGTCACATCACGTCTTTTGACAACAGCAGAGGAACCGTCTGCTGACCATTTCCGATGTCCCTGCAAGTCATTCACATGTGCAGTTGGCAGCAGAGGGGGTTCCAGTGCAACATGCTTAGCGGCAGAAATGTAAACAGAAGCAGAGCCCTCCTACTAAACACCCTGGCCTACACGGGTCTCTCCGATGACACTCTAAAATGGTTTGCCAGTTATCTCTCTGATAGAATGCAGAGAGTAAAGATAGGCCGGGTCCTATCACCCTGCCTACCAATCCGATCTGGTGTTCCTCAGGGCTCCGTACTTGGACCCCTACTTTTCAGCCTATACCTCAACTCCCTCCCATCCTCGTGCTCCAGAAATCTGCTCCTTTATGCAGATGATGCAGTCCTGTTTGCCTCCGACCCAGCTCCCCTCAAACTTCACTAAACCCTCCAGCTCTCCTTCCATGATATTGAAGACTGTCTCACCACCCACCATCTTATCAACGATAAAAAGACTAAAGTCATGATATTCGCCCACCCGCAAAACCCAGAAAGAAACCTATGCCCCAAAATTCTCACTGCTAACCAGATCCCCCCCAGAACAAGTATACAATTTTAAATACTTAGGGATTACTTTAGACCCTGCCCTCAGCTTTAATCAACACACCATACACATAACTGCCACTCTTAGCTCCAGGCTAGGCACACTCTGTCGCCACAAACACTGCCTCATCCCCGAGGCACTGCAGCTTACCGTAAACTCCTCTATCCTATCCCTACTCGACTACGGCATCCTAATCTACAGTGCTGCATCTGCCTCAGCCCTAAGCAAACTCCGGCTGGTACTCAACAAAGCCTGCCGTCTCATCCTAGGTTGTGATCGTCTCACGCACACCTGCTCCCTTTTCAGTAGCACAAACTGGCTAAACCTGGACAGCAGAATCATGTACCATACCTGCCTTATGGCCAAAAAGGTACTACTAGGCCTCATCCCACCCTCACTGCACCAAATTATCCTCCCAGCACCACGAGGCAAAACAACCCGTAGCTCAAGCAAGCAGCTACTGTTGGTACCCCATAGCCAGACCTCCCAATACCAACGCACTTTCAATTTTAGGGCCCCATCCTGGATAAACTCCCTCCCTATCAATATAGCCGAGGAAAGAAGGCTGGGCCCATATAAATCAAAGCTAAGGGAATACCTGCAGGATTCAAATAAATGTGACTGCCCATGAAACCTGATCTGCCTTGCCCTTACTAACTAGCTATCAGCTTCTCAGTGTACCTCAAATGCATTTATGTAACCTGACAAACAGCCCCCAACTGAATATCTCTGACATTACCATTGTTGTTTTTATTTTTCCCTCATGGCTGTGCTAAATTTTCCTAGCTTTGTCTGTTAGCCTACTTTGAAACAACTATGTAACCTGTTTTTTATCTCATGTCACTGTGTAATGTACTGTTAGTATGACGTAGAACCTTTGTAAATGAGTCCCTGACTCAAAGGTCTTTCTGAATATTTCAAATAAAAAAATAATTGAGCAAATTACTCAGCGATAGTACAATGCCACCAAAAGAGAGTACCAGGTATATGAGTAGCAGGGCTCAGGGAATAAACTGTCAAAAAAGCACAATTTGTTTTTCGTAGTACTGCTGATTTAGGTTCTTTCTCACTAATATCACCCACACAAGCTGCTTGCTGTAGCAGTTGATTAAGTTCAAGTCTAAATTTGGTCATAGGGTTTCTTCACATAATTAGTGTCAGCCAACATTCCCTTTACAATCTACACATAATGTTCCCTGTCCAGCACAACTACGTTCCCACCTTTGTCAGATGGTTTTATCACTACCTCCCTTGATTCTTCTAATTCCTGCAATGCTTTCATGTAATTACTTGTTAGATTTCTATTTCTTGGTTGCCCAGCTTTTTCTATCAACTTATCTACCTCCTTTAAAACAACATTTTCAAATGTCACAAATAGGATTAAACACGTTTGGTTCAAACTCAGATGGTGGGGAGAAAAGTGATAGACTCCATGATTCGGGGAGTTGATACCCATCTCCAGCCAGGGGTGATGGTCAGATGTCTCCCAGGTACATCAGCATGGAGAGACACTGACCGCATAGCTAAAATTGTTCACAAAGCAGGAGAAAACATTGATGTCCTAGTACACATAGGAACAATGATCTCACCAGCCGGGTCAGTTGTGGAGACCAAGGAACACCTGACTAGGCTGGGTGACAAACTATCATCTATTTTGTCGGCATCTCCTTCTCTGAGATCCTGCCAGTCTGGGAGAGGGAGCAGATGGACAGAAGGTCAGAGAAGGGGAGATAGGAGCTAAACACGTGGCTCAAGGACTGGTGCCAGGAAAAGGACACAGATTTGTAGGGAACTGGCAACAGTTCTGGGAGCAAAGTTCTTTAAATTTGATGGACTGCATCTGACTAAAGAGGAGTCAGTGCATTGGGGCAGAAGTTTGACGTCTTTGCAGAATATTTAAACTAGCAAATGGGGAGAGGGTGCAGCACCCCATCGTCGAATGGGAAGAACACCCCTTCCCCTCAGCTAGTGGTCAAACAGGAATTCAGCATGTTTGCCGTTCATTTGCATCACCAGGTAAGAGAAAAAAGGTTTGTCTCCATACGGCCTTTGAGGTAATGCCAAACTTCACCCAACAACTTCTTACACAAAATCTGGCCAATGGAAAATCATGTACACAAATGCTCACAGCCTGGGAAATAAGATCCCAGACCTGCAGGCAATAATGTCAGAGGCTAAACTGGACATAGTAGCAATTAGTGAGACGTGGTTTACCAGTAACCACACTTGGAGACTTCAGTACCTGGCTATGTATTGTCAGAAGAGACCGAGGTGCAAAAGGGGAGGAGTGGCCTGTATGTTAATAGAAAATATCAAAGCTACAGAAATTCAGAATACACAAGGAGCCAGAAGAACTGTGGGTCACCCTGGAAACAGGAAATGGGACAGCCATAAGAACTGGGGTTGTCTACAGGCCCCCAGACCAGAGGGAGGACATAGACATATTACTGTTAGAAGATATACAAAACATGACAGCTAAAGGGAGGTTCTGATAATGGAGACTTCAACATGCGGATACAGATTGGTCAATACCAGCAGGAACATCTGCCAGAACTAGACTCATAGTGGATTCCCTGCAGGGGAGGGCCTCAAACAACTGGTACAGCAACCCACAAGAGACAGGGCTATCCTAGATCTAGTACTGACCAACAAAGAAGGGATCACATCTCTCCAGGTAGAAGGTCACCTGGGGCCAGTGACCATCACATGGTATGGTTCAATTTGGCTACTACATCTAAATCATCCCATTCCAAGGCAACAATATGGGACTTCAGAGGAGCTGACTTTGATAAGATGGCCAACAGAGTTAAGCTAGCCCTGGCAAAAGAAACACAGGTGAGGGGTACAGGCAAAGTGGGCAAGCATTACGGATGCAATACTTGAAGCAACATCCCATTGTGTTAGACAGAAAGGAAGTGCAAAAGAAGGAAACCACTTTGGTTCTCAAATACAGTAGCAGAAAGGTCAGAGCCAAAAGGCTGGCCTTCAGGAAATATAAGGAACACAGCGGGATGAAGATAGGGAGGCATACCAAACTGCCCTAAGGGAAGCAGGTAAGGCAGTAAGGCAGGCAAAGTCCCAAACTGAGGAAACACTAGCACGAACAGTAAAAGAAGGTGACAAGACTTTCTAGATACATTAGTGAAAGGAGAAAGTCCAGAGAGGTATTGCTAAGCTTAATGGAGAAAGGGAGCATGTGAGGAGGAGGACCTGTAAAGGCATCTATCCTAAATAGATACTTTGCTCAGTATTTACTGAAGAGAAGGTAGGGCAGGGCCCACAGCCAGCATCATGGACACAGGGGAGGGAGGTGAGCACTACTCCCTTCACAAAGAAAGGTCCTACAAGAGCTTGCTAAGCTCAGGGTGGATAAGGCAATGGGACCTGATGGCATACATCCCAGGGTACTTAAGAGCTAAAGGAGGAACTAGCAGAGCCATTAGCAGAATTGTTTAGTGAGTCTCTGAGGCACAGGAGAGGTCCCAGAAGACTGGAAGGGCTCATATGATCCCGCTCCACAAGAGTGGTAGCAGGGAGGAGGCGGGAACTACAGACCGGTCAGTCTTACCTCAGTAGTGGGCAAGATTATGGAGGCACTCCTTAAGGAAAGGATAGCACAACACCTGGAATCCATAGGGGCACAGGATCCAAGACAGCATGGGTTTACAAAAGGAAGGTCCTGTCAAACTAATCTCATAGATTTCTTTGACTGGGTAACCAGAGTGGTGGACCAAGGGGGAGCAGTTGATGTCGCCTACCTTGACTTCAACAAAGCTTTGACACTGTTCCACATGAAGATCGATAAATAAGCTGGGTAGGCTCGAGGTGGGTCAAGTTGGTCAACTGGGTGGCAAACTGGTTGACGGGCAGAAAACAGAGAGTGGTGGTAAATGGTATACAGTCAGAAGAGATGCAAGTCACAAGTGGGGTACCTCAGGGATCAGTCCTGGGGCCAGTCCTCTTCAACATCTTCATTAGTGACCTTGCAGATGGACTAGAGGGTAAGGCTTGTCTGTTTGCAGATGACACCAAGATCTGCAACAGAGTAGATGATCCAGATGGGGTGGGCAGAATGAGAAGAGATCTGGATAAACTAGCAGAATGGTCAGAAGAGTGGCAACTGGGATTTAATGCAAAGAAGTGCAAAATCATGCACATAGGGAAGAGAAACCCTGAAGCCACCAATAGGCTGGGAGAGGAGTTGCTAGCAGTCACAAAGGAAGAAAGAGACTTGGGCATCATCATTACTGATGATCTAAAATCATCCAAGCAGACCTCTAAAGCAGTAGGTAAGGCTAGGGGGGTGTTAGGGTGTATTAGTAGGGGTATCACAAGTCGTAAGAGGGAGGTAATAATCCCTCTGTACAAGACACTGGTTAGGCCCCATCTGGAGTACTGCGTGCAGTATTGGAGGCCACACCTTCACAAGGACATTAACCAAATTGAGGCAGTCTAGAGAAGAGCAACCAAAATGGTGCAGGGACTGCATCAGAAGACATATGAGGACAGATTAAAGGAGCTCAATATGTATACCCTTGAGCAAAGGAGGGAGAGAGGTGATATGATCGAGGCATTCAAACACCTTAAGGGCATAAACAAGGTGAAAGAGTCTAACATGTTTAAATATAAGAAAAATAGCAGGACAAGAGGACACAGCATGAGATTAGAGGAAGGCCGATTAAGGGGAATATGAGGAAATTCTTTTCACAGAAAGGGTGGTGGATGCATGGAATGGCTTACCACAAGAAGTGGTGGCTATGAATACAGTACAGGGCTTCAAACAGGCATGGGATAGGCATAAGGGAGCAATACAAATGACTATGAATAGATAGGCCACTGACAGAGCAAAGGCCGATGGCACATTTATAAGGTAGAAAAAGAAATGGGCAGACTGGATGGGCCTTGCGGTCCTTATCTGCCGTCAACTTCTATGTTTCTATGTTTCTATGTAATGTCCTGGGGAATACTTACATTGGTGGGACTAGAACCCATGGATCCTGGGTGATCCCTTTCTATCTCATTAATAATGAAGTCAGTGTCCTCATGTAGTTCAAATGGTTCGATATTAGAGGTTTGAGAGTCAGTGAGAAATTCCAAGGTCTCCTGTGCACTGCTGATCTCTGTCATACCCAATGCTACTTGTTTCCATTTTGTTCAGAAAAATAGGCCTTCAGTTTTATTTTACGAAATAATTTGTATAAATCCACCTGTACTTGAAAAGGGTTCAAAATCGGCATTAGGACAAAGGAGAGTCCATACTGCAGTACTTTAATCTGTATCTCTGCGAGTTCTTTTTTAGACATATTTGTTACTTGTACCTCTTGCCCCTGCCCCTCCTCGTCCCCTGGTCTTGCGCTTGTCTTGTGTGGCGCCTTTTTCCTCTTGACCCTCTCCTGGTTTTCCTGTGTCTCCTTCTGTTGTTTTGTCCTTGTCTAAAAAAAGGCTTCTGTCCCTTCTGCTACTATTATCACTTTCGCTGCTTTCAAATCTTACTCTAGATCTGCTTCTGCTCTTATTATTAGCTCTTCTTTTCCACACTAATATTCTTTCATTCTCAAAATCTTCCTGGTCCCTTAATAGTTTCTTCTGTTTTTAGCCACTAGTTCATTTTCACATTTAGCCAATCTTTCTTTCATTGAGCTATCAAGTTCTTTAAATGCTGCTGTGTCTTTAAATCCCAAACCTACCCTGTTGGCAAGATCAATCTCAGTACTCAGCTCCTCATGTTTTTGGATATCAGCTTTAACTGGCAGATCTAGAAATGTTTTAGTGCACAACAGAGCCGCTGCTGTCCATTTATCTTTAAAGATGAAAGTATCAAGCCCAGATGAGGGAACAATGCCTGTTCTGAGACCATGAGGTGCTTGTCCCTGGTTTAAATATTGCTCTAAGGTAGTGATATTATAAGTAATGTCCAGCTCTTTCCTGAGTAATTTTTCTAACTTGACAACTATCAAACCGCATAAAGTTTCTCACCTGCTCCATGGTCAAAAAAATCTACCTTGGCCTTGCACCTTCTGGGGTCTCAACTCTGTTACAACACGGAATTAACAAATGGTGCTTTAGGAGATCCACGCTACAGCTACTGAAAGTCCCCCACTGTCACACTTCACAGGGACAATGCTCGTTTGCTTATCGAGAACCACTCTGGTTCAATGGCCTCAGCCCAACCATCTCCTCTGCCCCAACTATTGGTATGTTTAAAACTAGGCTCTGGGACTATCTCACTACCAATAGCTCCTGTGACTGCCCAACTTAACCTTGTTTCTCCACTTCCCTTTCTGCTCTAGTTGTCCCCTCCCCTCCTCACTGGATTCTACCCTCACATCTTGGTATACCCAGTGCTGCACTTTTCACCCTCTTGCCACCCTTCCTACATTCCTTCTCCCCCTACCCTCTTCCCTCTCCCTATGACTCTGGCACTACTTATCTGTTGTCTGTTTTCTCTGACAAATGCCGCTGTCTGCCTTGTTACAATGCTACCCTTGAACTGTATTAATCTACTCTGTTTGCAATGTCCACATTGTTGTAATGCCTGTCTTGATGTTCCCCATAATTTGTATTTCTCTGACATGGAACCTTTGTAAAAGAGCCATGGCTCAAAGGTATTTGTAATCCTAGATTTGATAAATAAATAAATAAAAGGCATGTTTTACATCACCTGGTATGGAGCCTGTCTCGTTGTTTACTCTGTCTCTCAAATGCCTTGTTTCTCCTTGATGCCCAAGTCTCTGTTTGTTCCCAGTCAAATTCCATTGTAGTGTTCTCTGTGTCCCCTGCTCGCATGTTTCTTCTTGCAGCGGACTTTGTGAGAAATCCAAACACACAAAAGACCGTGGAATTCGGCAAAAAAGATCCTGGTCAAGTCAGATGGTATAATCACCGAATATACATTCAAAACCAGTGACAAACCTCTGGGAAATCACACCGATGAACTCTCCATGCAGTGCTTGTAGAGTTTACTTAGAAAAAGAACTGATTATTAAAGCCGCTCCTGTGGATTTTCTATTTTCAGCAATAAAATTTATTCTCACCCACAATCACTTCGAATTCCTGGGTGAACATTATGTACAAACATGTGGCACTGCCTTGGGAGGCTCCATGGCACCTTCCTACGTTAAACATTTCCAAGGGAAATGGGAGGAATTGACTGTGTTCTAGGACTCTAACCCATTTTTGGGTAAAATTAAGTTCTGGGCGTCTTTTATTGATATTTTGTGCATTTGCGATGGGGACATTAAGGAGGCAGAACAGTTTGTCAAATGGCTGAATGAAAGTGAAATCAACATGCCATTCACATATAAAGCAGATCCAGTATGCACCGAGTTTTTAGTTCTCAGGGCTCAGAAACCCCCAGAGCAGAATGGCAGTGTGGTCACTAAATGTAGTAGGAAACTCTCTGTTACTAATAGTTTGTTGAGGGCAGACAGTGCCCATCCTAAAAGTTTAAAGGAATCTATTCTATACGGTCAGTTTCTTCACCTCAGGAGAAACTGTACAGATGATGCAGACTTTTTCAGCCAGGCGGAGGAACTCAGACAAAGGTTCATCACCAGAGGGTATGGGGATAATTTGTTAACTAAGGCAATGACTAAACCCTATACTAAATCAAGAGAAGAGACCCTCAGGAAAGTAGAAGCCCGACTGCTACCCAGTTACATTTGTCACAGAAGTTAACAATTGGTCAGGGCAGATCGGTAATGTTGTATATAGCAACTAGCATTTGTTGCAAACAGATACCAATTTGGGTAAAGCGGTAGGGACTAAACCCCGCATTACCTTCTCTAGAGGACACAATCTAAAAGACAACTTGGTACACAGCAGATTGCCACAACCAGAGAATAGTATGTGGCTAGGGAATAAGCCCAAAGGAAACTACAAATGCCAAAGATGCAGTATTTGCAGGTATTATCAAGTGGGTTCTGAGTTTGTACATCCGAATACAGGTCAGAAGTATGACAGAAGGGATTTTTTTCAACTGTGATACTTTTGTCATTTATGTGTTGTGGTGCGAATGCAATCTTGCTTATGTAGGGCGTACAACAAGGGCCCTGAAGTTAAGAATACAAGAACTTGTCAGAAACATTGTCATTGTTAAGACGGACACACCAGTGGGTCTACACTTTACTCAGAGACATAATTCAGACCCTAAGAGTCTGAAGTGTATGAGCCTTGATTGGCAGGCCCCACTGAAGCATATGGGGGGGAGGGGACAGAGTTAATGAGTTATTAAAATGAGAAAGTAGATAGATTTACAAACTTAGAACAGATACATCTGATGGTCTCAATGATCAGTGAGACTGAAAACCTTTTTGGAAAGATAAAAGACGAAGAATTTTACTTGTTTTTGCATTGTTTACTAAAATAATATTGTTCTATCTCTTTTAGGATACCAGCAGATGATGCTCTTGTAGATCCCCACCTGTAAGGAAGTTTCCTTCTCCCATTGATTGATGGAAGTTAGAATAGGGTGATCACATTCTAAGCGTCTCTACTTTCCTCGTCTATGTCCCCTTCCCATTCTTTCCTTTCCCCTCTTCGCCCCCCCCCACACACACTTTGGGTCTTCTATCTTATCTATATGTAACCCCCTGCAAATGGGGGTTCCCAAAAGTCTTTTAGGAGCTGGCCAAGTGCTCCCAGCCTGAATGGTGTTCGGGGTTTAAGATGCTTAACTGTGAGTGCTTTTAGAGCCTCTGGTACTGTCTCTTTAAGAGCTGCCTGCTCGCAGGCTAAATTAGTTTGAATGGGGGGACTGTGTATTTAATGCCCGAATCCCACCCGAGCTGCTACCAATTTGCTCCGTTTTTGCCGTCACTATATGTGCAGAGGGAGCCTTGTTGAAAGATATAACTGTTTGCCAGAAACCATTTAGAATGACTGGGAAAATGTAGTTTGTCTAACCTGTCTTCATTCCAGTACGAACTGTTTCAGTGTAGCTCTTTCATTTTGGTCCTGAACTGCCGAATTGGTCCAATCAGTGTGGGGGACCTTTAAAATGGAGACTGCTTGGGCCAAGCAGAAGAGGGACTACAAGCTGGGGCTTGTTGAAAAGAGGATTGTATGGGCAGTGATTCTGGGAAATGTAGTTTTAACCTTGGCGCCTTTTTCTACCAACAGAGGGAGTCTTATTGTGAGTGACAGCTGAATCAGCTCAGCCCCCAGGATAGTGTAGAGCTAAAGGAAATGCCCTGCTCTGTGACTGGAAAGATCAGATCAGTTGTGGCAGTGAAGAGAGAAGGAGCTGTGTGCTTCTGCAGTGTGTAGTTTCACATGGGAAGTGAGTGTGAGGCCATGAATTTCGGTCTGCAGCCTTTGTGAGTGCCAGTTTTGACTGAATCCGAGTTGTGAGGAGACAGAAGGAACTCTGAAGAGTGGAAACCAGGCTCACCCTGTAGAAGACTAGAGAAACTGCTGAATCGCACTCGGTCTGTCAGGAACTGAAGCTGCAGTGTATGCTCCCGGGTATTTTGCAGTAATTGCGATCAGGATTGGGGAGCAGCCTGCCTGGCATAGTACTTTCCTTTTACATATAAATGTGCGCAGTGCTTGTGGGGAATCACTATTTCCAATCCCCTCTGCTGTGTGTTGTGTGTTGAAGCTGGAAGCAAACCCCAGCTTGTCTCGAACTAAAACCGTTTGCTATAAACTGCAGTGGGGTCCAGTCACAAGGACCTTGTCTCCATGCCCTGTTGTTTCTGACAATCCAGAAGAACATCCACCATCCGGTTCTCAGCTTGGGTATTGTGAGTACAAATCAGAGTATTCCTCTGCAGTCTGTTTTCAATCACAAGTGTGTCATCTAATTCTTGTTGTTCTTTGCTTCATGGACTGAGCCATCAGGCTCCGGATTACAATTGGGTGTTGTGCATATATTTTCTTCTACAGGGCCCTATCCATCTGCACCTGTCGGCCAATGGACCTGGCTACCCCCCCCCCAACCTGGGTACCCAGAGTGTGACTTTTCAGACCCTGTATGTGTGCACAGAACTGTGATTTAATGCCACTAACTAACCTGATTGCCCCCTCCCGTGTTACTGTTCCCTAAATAAATCAGATGTGTTGTTGTTAAACTTTAAACTGTCTGAAGTGTCAGTACCTTCATGCCAAGCACTGTATTGGTTTGTGTATGCTGCTTAACCTTATTTTTCAGGGGGTCCTCAGAGACGAACCTGCGAATCAGTCTCGAGGGTAAGTGGTACCTTATGAATGAACAGAGTGTACATGTGGGGTATTGGTACTGTAACTCATGTGCATCGTGTGGGCCATTAGAAAGATTAGAAGGGGGTCTCAGTGTCCAAGAGGGCTGTGACCAAACTAGACCAACCATTATAAACCCTGACCTCTGGGTAGAGGCACCCGCCACAAAACCTAGGCCCCACAACCTGTCAGTAGTCAAGCAGGCAGGGGTAGTAGCCCTTGGGATGGCACCACCTAAGGGTTACATATATTTCTCTCATTGGATTTAAGGAATAATAGTTGCCTCCCAGTCTCTCAAAAAGAAGACTTGCTCTCCTTGTATGCAAAAGTGTACTATGGTTTGGGTATTATTGCACCTAGTTAACAGATGGATTTTGAAAGTATTCTGAATAGGATTTTCCTGGAGTTACTAGAGTGTGTCTCTGTAACCTGACTGATGAATGATAGTAGTAGTTGCTATTTTATAAGAATATTGTATATAAAGTAGTCTCTTTAGTATTTTTTTTTGTACAAAACTTGAACAGGGATAGACATCACTGCCTTAATTTAATTATTGTGTGGATGGGAATCACCTGTGTGTCACTGTTTTATGAGGTCATCACTTTGTATAAATGTTGACCTGTTTGCCCAGTGTGCTATACCCCCATTAGAAGGCAGGTGTGCCGAAGCGCAGGGGTCTGGTCTATCTGGAATAAACTTTTTTGCATTTTGTATTTACTTCCAGGGTTAAGAGTGCTCCTGTAGCTTAGTTTCTGTCAAAACTACAAGAACACCTGGTGCTCACCCGACTTACCTCCTTTCTCTCCGATTCTAACTTCTTCACGCCGTTCCAGTCTGGATTCAGAAAGGGTCACTCCACTGCATCCTCCTTGATAAGACTCACTGACACCATCCTCTCTGGAATGGATAAAGGGCAGATCTCCTTGGCAATATTCGTTGACCTTGCTAAAGCATTCAACACTGTCTCCCACCCCTTGCTGGTAACGAGCCTCTCGGAAACAGGTCTCACTACCTCAGCCACTAACTGGTTCAGTGCCTACCTCTCAGGAAGAACACAATCAGCAATAATTGCAGATGCCACATCCCCCCTCCTCCCTGTGACTACTGGTGTCCCCAAGAGTCGATACTCGGCCCCATTCTGTTCTCCATTTTCCTTAACAACCTGCCAAAAATCTGCACAGCTACATTTATACACATGTATACCGTCCTATTTGCCTCCAGCTCATCCCTGGAAGAAGTAACAGCCAATCTCCAGTCCGACTTCAATAAAGTTCAACTCTGGTTCAGTTCGCACCAGCTCTCTCTCAGGGCTAAAAAATTGTCACCATGACCTTCGGCACGAGGCAATGGCTATTCAAACTCCCCTCCTTCCACACGCAGGAAGAGACAACTCTGGAGGACATCGCCTCCTTCTAGTATCTAGTGGTATGGCTCGACCATCACCTTACCATCTCCAACCACATCAGTGCAATCATAAAAAAACTGTGCCCCAAGCTGGGTGCCCTGTATAGGAACTGCCCTAGCCTCCCTTTTATGGTTAGGCAGGAACTAGTGCAGAAGATGATCCTTCCTTCCTTAGACTACTGTGACATAGGCTACAGCACCACATCTAAATCCAGCTTATGTAAACTAGACCCCCTTTTCAACACCTTCTGCCATTCACTCTCGATGCCCCCCCCCCCGCACCCACCACTGCAACTCTACCGCTCCCTCAACTTCCCATCCCTCGGAAATCACTGCCTACTACACTGCTCCAGATATGTCTCAAGATTCTGGCTTGGCGCCCTCCCCTCCTACCTCTCCTCCATACTTTTTTTGCCCCCCCACACCCTCAGGTCACTTGACACCCGGCTACTACATATCCCCAGATGAAAGACCTCTGTTGGCCAAACAGCCTTCTCGTACCACTTCCCGAACATCTGGAATGACCTCCCCCCTCAAATTTGCCACTCCTACTCCACCCATTCCCTATCAACCGTGCTGGCAAATTACCTCACAGTAAACTGTGCCTGCACTTGATATCTCTAATGACACCCTCATTCAGTGCCCAACTGCCTGACCAGCGGCACCAACCTGTGCTTGGAAGCTAGCTTATATCACTTACCATGGTGCTTACTTGTCTACTTTTGTTTTTCTCTGTCCTGCCTAGAATCGGACGCTATGTGTTAATCTGCCCCAGCAATCTACACTCTATATATGTATGCCTCTGGGAAACACTTTCGCTGCTCCATGTAGCTGACTGTTAACCAGTGTGTAACCAAATGTAACCTTATTCCGCTGTATACCTGTTTTATGTCGTTGCTGATCACCTGCGTGTATCCTCCCCTTGTAACCCTCCCCCCAGGTTGCACCGGCAGACAAGCATCGTTTTCCTCAGTGTGCCTTTCCTGGTGAAACAATTCAATAAATAAAATTCATCTCCAGACATTCTATCACTGTCCGCAAAATCCATGTGAAAGACTGGTCCTTCCCTGAATCAGGTTATATCACTGTTACCAGCTTTCTCAATGCTTCAGTAGCTGCCACCACTCTGCTTACACACAGTTGGGGAAATTTCAAGTCTGAATCCATTCAGAGCCACTGTTTACACTTTACAGTGCTCCTTGCTCAAGGTCACAGAGCCCACCCCTCTCTGTGACAGCCGAGAACATCTTACTGTAGAAATAGGATTTGGTACCAGTAGTCCTCTCCTCAGTGGCCAAAATACAGTTGCCAGTCATAAATTAGTCAGATGTACCTCAAAGGATTTAGTCACAGAAAAACATGAAATATATAAAAATAATATATATGTATATTTTTTTAATTTTTATTAACATTTTTGTAGACAATAGGAGGTATTACATATTCAGAGTCATAGACATCTACAGAGAGTTATACATCAGGAAGTGTCACACATTTGACAATAGAAATCTGCAATAATAATAAATGCATTAGTAGCTGATTGCGACAAACTAGCCACGATAGGTTCCAGTGGTGGATATTAAGCAGTGAGGAGTCTCAATTAATATAATGGATCATGTCATGATCCGAACTCCGGCCCCTGCTTATCTGGAGAGGTCAGATCAGGAGAGAAAGTGCTAGGCTGTTATGTGCTTCTTAGGAAGGGAGGAAGGAATCTAATCAAATGTTCCTCCTTGTCTAGGTTCTTGGAGGAATAAGTAATTCCAGCCTCTCTCATCCCCTCCCAACACCTCTATGGGATAAGATCTGGACGTGAGGGGGATATAGGAAGAAACCACTTGGCCCACCTCATAGTTAAAACAGGGATTGTGTTTTGGAGTTTGGCTGTCATGTCTTCCATTTTATATATCTCATATATAAGCTTTTCCCAGCTTGATATAAGAGGGGGATCTGGTTTTAACTAAAATCTAGTTATAACTTTGTGGGCAGCCCTAAACATGATGTTTAATAAAGAGATAAAATGTTTATCCCGGAAGTGGTGTGGATAGTGGAGCAGTAGGGCCAGGTGTGGGGTGACAGCTCCCAGAGAAGGAAATAGTTTCTCAATGGTCTCATTTACTGAATCCCAGAATCCAGAAAGGACTGTACAGGACCAAAGAATATGAGTTTGGGTTGCAAGTTCCTCCCCACATCCTCTCCAACAAGAGGAATCTCCACCCCCCCCCCACCAAGAACTTTGCCGTGACTTGAGGGGTGCAGAAATATCAGGCCACTATTTTCCACGAAAACTCCTGCCATGTAGAAGCAGACAGTTTTGTGTAGTAGTCTCCAAATTCTCAGCCAGACTTGAGAGGTTAGGGTTACCAGTAATTTTGCTTCCCAATTTATTTGGGAAAGGTCATTAGTTTGGTGCGAAGTTTGCTGGAGTACTTTATAGAAGTGAGAAATAAGGTGTTGCTGAGAGTCGAGGGTTAATAGTTGTGTAAGAACGACAGGCAGGAGTTGAGTTGGGAGGTCTGATGCATTTATTACCAAGTCGTTAGTAAAACAATGCCTGAATTGTAGATATCAGAAGAAATCCTGTCGGGGTAATTAGTACTCCTCCTGTAACTGAAGGAATGTTTTAATAGTGCCATTTTGGAAGACCTGGTAGGTATGGGTGAGTGCCTTCTCTTGCCAGATTCAGAATATGGGATCTAATTTACCAGTGGGAAACCTGTCATCTCTTGCTGGGATACCCATCCACTGAGCTACTTGAATGAAGTTCCCTGGTATTAAGTGCCTTCCTTCAGTGCTGGATGATGGCTTTTGTGAATACAGGGATCTGCTGTCCTCCTCAAGGAAGGTTGGTCTGGAAGACCTGGTCTTAGCCCAAGCGTATGTCTGACAGGTGTCTTTCTAAAGTTGCCCATATCGGGGTTTGATCAACAGGGAGCAACCATTTGGAAATATGAGAGAGTACTGTTGCTAGTAAGTATTTGTGTAGGTTAGGGAGTGCCAGACCCCCTCGCCTTTTCGGTAGCTGGAGTCAATAGAGGGCAATCTGTGGTCTGGTGTTTCTCCAAAGAAACTGACTTATGGCCTTAGACCATTTGTTTAATTCTCTGGGGGGGGGGGGTGTTCTGCATAATACAGAAGATTCTAGAAAGGACATTCATTTGAATAGCCTGAACACTTGGTAATATTGATACTGGTAATTGAGCCCATCTACGTAAGTCCGCCTGTATATTTAAAAAAAAAAAAAGAATCGTAGTTTAATTTTAATACGGAAGGGGGATGGGGGGGTGATCTTTATTCCCAAATATATTAGATATGGTCTGTTCCATTTTAAAGGAAATTTCTGCATGATTGTAGTAGGGGGAGTGAAATTTAAGGCTAGTACTTCAGACCTATCTTGGTTTATTTTATAACCAGAAATTTGTTCAATTATGGGTAGGATTCTGGATAAAGTGGCCAGGGAGAGTTTGGGGTTTGTGATATAAAGGAGCAAATCATGAGCATAATAAGCCACTTTATGATGTGTTCCCTTTATGTTGCATCTGGTCAGGTCTTTTTGCTGCCTGAGAAACTGGGTAACTGGTTCAACACATAGAGTAAATAACTACGGGGACAACGGGCATCCCTGGCGTGTACCTCTTTGCAGGGGAAATCTGGTTGAATGGGAGCCCTTTATCTTTACTGTGACCTCTGGAGCAGTGTAAATGCCCTGAATGGTATCTAAAAAGCCCTGTGGGAAATTAAATTTTGATAGGTGGAATGTAAAAACTCCCACGATACCATATTGAATGCTTTTTGGGTCTCAAGGCTTAATAATAGGAGAGGAAGTTTTGTTCGGTAGGAATGATTAATGAGAAATAATGTATGTTTAATGTTATCCGTAGTCTGTCTGGTTTTGATGAAGCCAGACTGATCCAGGTGTATTATTCTAGGGAGCATATCATCCAATCTGTGGGCTAAAATACTCATGAAGATTTTATAGTCCTGGTTAAGGACAGAGATTGGGCAACATGAATCACATAGTTGAGGGGGTTTGTTAGGTTTCAAAATAGCAGAGATAGCTGCTTGTCTCCAGGAAGTCTGGAAAGTTGTAGTATTATGACTAGCATGTATGGCTTGAATTAATGGAGTTTTTATAGATTCCCACACTCCCTTATAAAATTCTGCCCCATATCCATCAGGACCCAGGCTTTTCCCATCTTTCAAGTTTTTAATAGTATGATGTAACACTTCTGATGTTATTGGGGCTATTAAAAAAAATCTCTGTAATGGAGTCAAAGTGGGGAGCTGGATCTTTGCTAGAAATTGCGCGATTTGTTGTGAATCTGGAGGGGGGGGAGAATTAGAGCACAGAGAGTGGTAACAGTCTGTAAAGACTGCTAAAATCTGCTGAGTACCGTATTTCTGGTGATTGGTTTTAGGGTCTTTTATTAATCATAACTTGTTACATCTGCCTATGGAGTCTATAGGCCAGTAGTCTTGAAGCTCTAGCTCCTCCCTCATAATATTTCTGACAGAGCCACATGAGCGCTTGTTCCGTTTTAAAGGGACACTGTCAACCTGTTATTCATCATATTAATTCTAGTTGAAACCCAACATTCTAAGACCAAGAAGAATGCTGAGGACATCCACAAGGGAGACCCACAAAAAGGTGGCAAGGGACACCACAGGGGAAGGAAACAGCTTCTGATAGGGGACTCAATTGTTAGGGGGTAAAACTGGGGAAGGGAGAGGAGAAGGAAGTAAGGTGTCTGCCTGGTGCCATGGCTTGGAGGGACAGGAAGTGAATCCTCAGGATTGCAGAAGCAGCATCACAGGAGAGGGAACTACATATCACTGTCCACCTTGGGATAAATGACCTAGCGAGGCATGTGATAAGTGCAGTGCAGAATGAATTTGTGGAGTTGAGGAGGGACCTCAGATGGGTAGCAAGCACGGTAACCTTCTCAGAGGTGCTACCAGTCCATGGCAGGAGTGAGGCTAGGGTACTGCACACCGTGCAGTTTAATGAATGGTTGAAAAACTGGTGCAGAGCACAGGGCTTTGGTTTCATTGGGCACTGGGGCTCCACCTGGAGAGATAAAGGTCTATACTGGCACAATGGCCTGCATCTGTCCACGAGAAGGGAACCAAGCTCCTAGGTAACAGGTTTAAATGCTTCCTTGGCAAGCTTTTAAACTAGCCAAGGGGGGAGGTGCTGACAAAAGGCAGGAAATTTCAAGCCTTCCCCCAAAAAACATCGCAGGTAGTAAGGTAAACACTAAGGTACAGAGCTGAACACAGAGCAGAACAGGGGAAAATGGAAAAACAGACAAGGGCAATAAAAGCAGGGATGGGGGGAAAAGGATAAAGTCAACATTAAATGGAGGGCAAATGAGTACCAATGCCCATAGTCTGGGAAACAAGCTTCCTGAGCTAGTAGCCCTGATGGAAGATGAACAACTGGATATTGTGGCAGTCACGGAAACATGGTACACAGAGAACCATGACTGGGATGTCAACATACCAGGGTACACATTCTACAGAAGGGAAAGGGAAGGTAAAAGAGGAGGTGGAGTAGCTCTATACATAAGGGAAGGAATCAAAGTTACAGAACCAAAAAGGAAAGGGGGAGGACAAGAGGCACTCTGGGTCACCTTGGAGACAGGGAATAGCATCACAGTCCACACAGAGGTTGCACACAGACCCTCATCTCAAGGGGAGGAAATGGACAAGAAAATGATAGAGGACATTCTCAAAATGGCTGAAAAAGGGGAGATGCTGTTGATGAGGGACCTGAACATGCCAGATGTTAACTGGATGACATGTACTGCAGCCACATCCAAGAGCAGGGTCATTCTCGATGCCCTGCAGGGGGCAGGCCTTAGACAGCTAGTGTTGGAACCCACTCGGGAGGGAGCAATACTAGACCTGGTACTCTCAAATGGAGAGAGAATCACAAATTTAGAAGTCGGTAGACATCTGGGAACAAATGACCACTGCACAGTGTGCTTCACAGTGAGCACAACCATGGAGATAAGCCACACAAAAACAAGGATACTAGACTTTAGAAGGGCTGACTTTGGCAAATTAGGTGAACACCTGAAGAATGCACTAGCAAATGGCCAAAAAGCAGGGGTGGAAGAACAATGGAGAAAAATCAAAACTGCCATCATAGAGGCAACAAGCCTTTGTGTGAAACAAATAAAGAAAACAAAGTGGAGTAAAAAAAACACTATGGTTCTCAAAAGAGGTGGCAGGGAAGGTTAAGGAGAAAAGGCTGCATTCAAAAAGTATAAGGAATCACAGAAGGAGCACAACAGGGAACTGTATCAATTAAAGCAGAAAGAAGTGGGGAAGGCAGTCAGAATAGCAAAGGCACAAACCAAAGAAAAAATAGCCAACTCAGTTAAGAAGGGGGATAACACCTTTTATAGGTACATTAGGGAGCACAGAAAGGTTAGGGGAGGGATAGTGAAGATTAATAAAGGAGAGGGGAGGTGGGCAGAGGGAGACAGTGAAAAGGCAGAGATACTGAATGAATACTGTTGCTCAATATTCACAAAAGAAGATGAGGAGGAGTTACCTAAACCAGACAATAGAAGCACTCTGGGTAGGGGGGTTGACACCAGTCTATTCACAGAAGAAAGAGTCCTGAAAGAACTCCTAAAACTCAAGGTGGACAAAGCAATGGGGCCTGATGGGATTCACCCCAGAATCCTAAAAGAACTAGGGGAAGACCTAGTGACACCACTGACCACTCTTTTTAACAAATCATGGCAGGATGGGGTAGTACCTGAGGACTGGAGGAGGGCAGATGTGATTCCCCTTCACAAAAGTGGGAGCAAGGCAGAAGCAGGAAACTACAGACCTGTAAGTTTGACCTCAGTGGTAGGGAAAATGATGGAATCACCTCTGAAAGAAAGAATTGTTGAGTACCTAGAGGCCAGCGTGGCACAGGACCCAAAGCAGCATGGATTTACAGCAGGAAGGTCATGTCAGACGAATCTAATTGATTTCTTTGACTAGGTGACCACAGTAATAGACCAGGGAGGGGCTGTGGAAATGGCCTACCTAGACTTTAGCAAGGTATTTGACACAGTCCCGCACAAAAGATTAATAATCAAGTTAGGCAGCCTAGGAGTAGGTCCCAGGGTGGTAGCATGGGTAGCAAACTGGCTGCACAACAGGACACAGAACGTAATAGTGAATAGAACACATTCCGAAGAAACGGGGGGTTACTAGTGGAGTACCTCAGGGCTCAGTACTGGGTCCAGTCCTCTTTAAAATCTTTATAGGTGACATTGCAGAGGGTCTGGAGGGAAAGGTATGCCTCTGTGCAGATGACACAAAGATCTGTAACAGAGTTGATACACAAGAGGGGGTAGAAAAAATGAGAAGGGACTTGGCAAGGTTGGAGGAATGGTCAGACATATGGCAACTTAGATTCAATGTAAAGAAGTGCAAAGTAATGCACCTGAGAAACAAAAACCCAGGAGAAGAGTACACAATAGCAGGGGAGGTACTAACAACAACAAAAATGGAAAGGGACCTGGGGGTAACCATATCAGATGACCTAAAGGAGGGTAAGCAATGTGAAAAGTTGGTAAGAAGAACCAAGGGATACTGGGATGTACAGGAAAGGGCATCACAAGTAGAAAAAGAGAAATGGTTATCCCTCTATACAGACAGTTGGTGAGACCCCATCTGGAGTACTGTGTGCAGTTTTGGAGACCTCATCTATGCAAGGACATAAACAGGATGGAAGCAGTCCAGAGTAGGGCAACTAAAATGGTGCAGGGTCTGCAGCAGAAACCATATGAAGAGAGACTGAGAGAGCTTAACATGTATACTCTTGATGAAAGGTGGGACGGGGGGACATGATAGAAACTTTCAAGTACCTCAAGGGAATCAACAAAGTCCAGGAGGGTAGCATCTTTCAGAAAAAGAGGTGTGTAAGAACAAGGGGGCATAATTTAAAGATAGAGGGGGGACGGCTCAGGGGTAATGTGAGGATTTTCTTTTTCAAGGAGGGAGTGGTGGATACATGGAACCGCCTTCCTGAGGAGGTCGTTGGGTCTAAAACAGTGGGGGAATTCAAACATGCATGGGACAGACATAAGGCAATTATAGTGGGGGGTTGCAGGAAGTAGGCTGTTGGTTAACTAGAATCTACAGCTTATCCAGTAGGTAGGGAAACGGGCAGACTGGGTGGGCCAAGTGGTCCTTGTCTGCCATCAAAGTCTATGTTTCTATGTTACCTTCTCTAAAATTCACTGATGTTGCTGTTTGTTTTGTCTGTCTCGTTAAGTAGAACTGAAATGAATGGCAATGTATATTTATAAACAACCTTGTTTTGTTTACAATCCTGGATCTCTTCTTACTGAATGATTCCTGAGCATTAGAAACACACCCAAACAGTGCAGTCACTTATAAGGCAGTAGCCTCCCAGACTCCCATTGCATCATGAGGAGTTAGACTGTGTTGTAGGCGTTTCCAAGTCCAGGAAAGATGCATTTGGAGTTGGTCAATGAATGTAAACAAATCTGTTTTGGTGTGGTAACACCGGTATGTTGGGCAGTCTGTTTTTCAGTTTTTTAAAGAAAATAAGAGTCAGAATCAAATTACCAGCTACATCAACAATCTCTACAGAATGTTAGCAGTTATAACATGTTTTTTAAACTAGGGACACTTTGAGACCTAAGGGGGTTGATAGTGTCCCTTTAACTGTTAAAGTCTCGATTTCTGCTTGTGTTTGACATAATTGTGTATAGATGCTCTTATCAACCTCCATATGCAACTCCTGTAAGTTTTTTAACTTCTGCTGGAGTTTGTGAAATATGAGGTCCCTTTCTTTGTTTTTCCATGTGCAGTGTAAGCAATAATATATCCCCTTAGGACCACTTCAATGGTGTCCCACAGTAATTGAGGTGGGGTCTATGGGGAAGTGTTGTCAGTTATGATTGTGACATGTAGATAGCTGGTTCTGATCCCTGTATCATTTCTTGTAAATATAAAAAAATGTGTGATGTACTCTTTGTCAGAGAACTTGCTGGCTTGCTGAAATTGACATATCCAAACCCCCCAGGGATAAGTTCAAAGGCAGGAGGTAGCTTAAACTGCAGATTTCTGAAATGCAATTACTTTGACAATTTGCTTTGAAGTCAGGAACTAAAATATCCAGTTAGGACGTCCTCAGGGAAATCCTTTGATTTGCACTAGGTATCATGGAAAAAGGGCATATGCATTTGTATGGGGTGTCTTCCAAGGAAAGCCAGGGAAATACTTTGATGTCTGGGTAGTGTAGGTCCCAGACTAAAGTAGGAAGTCCAATATGCATTTGCTTGGAGTATCCAGTGAATTACATCAAAGAGACTTTTGATGTTGGGGTGATGCAGATCACAGACCGGTTTTGACAAGTCACATGATTTTCATTTTTGTCACCTATTATTTTTTTAAATATCTTAGTAGGACACCCGGCATTGTAAAACATAAATTTTAATACACCAAGGTAGAGTTAGGTGACCTCAGAGAGAAAGTCGGCTCAAGATTGCTTTCAAATATACTGAGCAGACCTTTACAGAGGGACATTCACATTTTTAATTGACTGAGAAAAGAGGAACAGCAAAGCACTGAAAGATTAAGAAGTAAGCAGACCTTAGACAAGACTAGTCTAAGTGTATGTATTGCAGGAATTTGTACTTTTAAACCTGTTCTAAGGCTGTATGTGTTGGGATATCTTGTTGTGTATTTTACTGTTTCCTATTTTATCTATTTTAAAGTAAAGATATATATTCTAAAAACAGAAACTGCCTGGTGTGCCTTGAAATTTCTTTCTATATAAATGAAGTTTAAATGGTTATAGTTGACACTGTGCATGTGCTTACTGTGATACCAAACTGGGAAACAGATAAGAGTTCCCCAAGTCTTGCATAGAGTTCTAAGGGTTCATTTTGAAATACCTGGTTAGGTGCCCATAGGCAAAGATATCTGGCCCCCCGAAGACAGAATTATCTGAGCCAGATAACTGGGTACGCTAACAAGAGGTCATCAGTTTGAATCTCTCCAGAACTTGGGACAAAGGTGACTCGAACCCACAAAACAGACAAGAGGGTTACCTTGTCCTGTTCACAAGACTGCACTCAGAGGCTGGCACTTTGGGAGTAGAGGACTGACCTGCTGAATGTGTTTGTGACAATGATTTCATAAATTTTATTTTTTATTAGCTTCTTGAATTCAAGGTCACCCAGAAATGAAGACCTGAATCTCCACTGTGTGGATTTCTGTTCCTGAATAATATCAAGTTCAAGTACAGGAGCATGATCTGAGATATGGATGTTTTTTATATCCACCCTCCGAATTAGTGATTTATGTTCCTGGCTAATACATAAGTAGTCCAATCAAAAGTAATGTTTGTGTGCTGCAGAGTAATACATGAATTTTCTTTTATTGGGATTCAACTGGCACCAAGAATCCACTAGGCCAATATCTTTCAGCAGGCGGCGTAAGTGCCACTGGCCCGTGTTTTTTTGGGTGGACGTATCGTGGACAAGTCTAGTGAGGGATTTCAAAGGCAATTAAGATCGCTTTCCATGATCAGTATCCCCTTCTGTCTGGTGAGGATATAATCTATTACTCTTTGAACTGCCAAGGCATTGCTCAGAGGGGGAATATAAGTGCTACAAATTGTAAAAGGTTGCCCCTGAACTGTACAGATGGCCAATGCTAGTCTCCCCTCTGGGTCGGAATACTGATCAGTTAATGTAAATATAGAGGACTTGGGGATTAATTTAGCCATCCCTCTCCTCCTGCCTCTCCTATAGGAGGTCTCTACAATCTTAGAAAACTCCAACGTTAACAATTTTTGATGTGCAGGTTCATTTAGGTGGGTTTCTTGTATTAGTAGAACATCAGGTTTCATTTTCTGAAGGGCCTTAATTGTCCCGTATCTTTTAATTGGTCCTTTAAGTCTATTCACATTATGTGAAATTATTCTGGGGGGGGGGAGACCATAACACCAAGATCTGGAATGTTTCCCTGTTGTGAGCCTCCTCCCTGCTATGCTCCTAGTGAAATAACTGGAATAACACTGGCAAGTCCCATATATGCCTCCTTTCCATGTTACATTAATAAAATCATTTCAGTCCTGCGTCTGTGTTTTTAATAGGGAAAGTAAAATGGGGGAGACCTGATAAGTCTGATACCAATTGACCAACTGGGTCTGTATCTGTGTTAAAATAATATTTTTAATATTCCAAGAGAATTACACTGATGTTACAGGAGATTACAACAGAACTATACTAACATACTAGATGCCAGCAGAGTAGGCCTATTGGGCTATCAAGTCTGTTTGTGCTTCAGCACCCTGATTGGGTACCGTAGCCCTCTATCTGCCTCCTTCCACTGTTACGCCATCCCCCAGTCCTGCCCCCCTAGGCAAACCAGCTTCTGCGTTCACCACTTGCCTATACCTGCCCCACCCTCTCTTGAATCCCTCCACCGTAGCTGCCTGTACCAGCTCCCCGGGCAGCGCATTCCACAGTTCCACCACTCTCTCTGTGAAGTTCCTCCTCCTCCTTTTCCCCCTAATCCTACCACCCTCAATCTTCCAGCTGTGTCTTCTGGTGATTCCACCCTACTTCAGTCGAAAGATCCTATCTTGGCTTACCTTATTTACTCCACTGAGGTACTTGAAGACATCAATCATGTCCCTCCGGTTTCTCCTCTCCTCCAGAGAGAACAGGTTAAGCTCCCCTAGTGGTTCCTCATATGTCATATCCCCCAGGCCCCAGATCATTCTGGTTGCTCTCCTCTGAACCCTCTCCAGGAGTTGGATGTCCCTCCTTAGGTGCGGCCTCCAGAACTGCACACAGTACTCAAGAGGTGGTCTAACCAGGCTGTTGAACAGTGGCAAAATCACCTCCCTGTTCCTTGAGGTGATCCCCCTAGCGATGCATCCCAGCATCCTATTTGCCCTGACCGCAGCCCTCCTGCACTGCTCTGAATTATCCATGTTAACATCCACCAAGACTCCTAGGTCTCTTTCCCCTGCCGTGGCCTGAAACTCACCCCCCCGCCCCGGGTGTACAAATAGTTGGGGTTTTCCTGCCCTAGGTGTAGCACCTTGCACTTGGAGGAGTTAAATTTCAATTTCCAGGTGCAGGACCACCTATCCAGAGTATCCAGGTCCTCCAGCAGGGCCAATCTCCCCTCCGCCCCCTCCACCACCACCCCCAGCTTACAGTCATCTGCAAACAGACTCATTTCACACCTGATACCTTCCCTGATATTGGAGATCTAGGCGTTAAACAGGTCTGGCCCCAAGACTGATCCCTGTTGGACCCCCCACTTATGAACTCCCCACTGATCACTACCCGCTGAGTGTAACCTGAAAGCCAATTTCCAATCCACCTAACCGTCAATGGGCCTACCCCCATCCCCCCCAGCTTCTCCCTTAGGCCAATGTGAGGGGCTGAATCAAATGCCTTGCTGAAGTCCAGGAACAGTACATCGACTGGTCTCCTCCTGTCTAGTGCTGATGTCACCCACTCATAGAACTCAGCAAGGTTTGTTTGACACGATCTACCTGGCACAAACCCATGCGGACGGTCATCTAGGTAACCCATCTCCTCCAAGAAATCTCCCAGCCTTCCTTAGGTACGCTCTCCATTACCTTCCCCACCACCGACGTCAAACTGACAGGTCTCTAGTTTCCTGATTCTTCTCTCGATCCCTCTTTATGGATGGGCACAACATGCATCTGCTTTCAATCCCTTGGCACCCTCCCTGTCTGGAGCGACAAGTATACAACATAGTATACCTCAGTGACAACTATAGGGAACAGCAATTCTACAGAAATGAAAAGAAACTCATTTTCATACAGAAAAAAATGTCTTTATACAAGCTAGATTAGCTTACCACATGATACACTTTGAATCAGGGCACATGTGATCTTTTAGATGGCAGTTTGTTCCTAGTCCCAAGCCTGACTGAGTTTGTGAGGTGCGGTCTGACCTAAAACCCTCTAGCTTTCCCCAAGGCACATCATGTAGTATGTCACTGTGACATCACAGATCCAAAATCTTTTGTCTGGGGAGCTGGCGTTAGAAGAACCAGCTTGTAGCAGCCTGCTGGGTAATTAACATGAGCCCCTTTTGCAGGAATATATGTATTAACTAGTAGCTTTCTGACATCAAAGACACCCCTGGCGTTTACCCATATTTCAGAGGTCCGAAATAATAAACTGACAAGCAGGCTGCATTTGGTTCGTATTTATTTTCAGAGACACTGATAAGAAGGCAGGATCATTTCCCAGCAGAAAGAACCATTATTTTTCACTACAATCTGTAACTTGATTGCCAAGCAGTGGCTAATACTGCACCAAAAATACTGTCATATATAAGAAAAGGAAGGTAATACTTTGTCACATCTCCCCCCCCCCCCCAAAGAAAATAAAACAAATCTTTTTAGCAGCACTGACTTTTTTCCTTTGTGTGAGCCAGCTGGCCTTACCTGCCATGGTCTCAGCTCTTTGTTTGTGTAAACCCCCACCTTAGTTTCTCCTAAAAAAACAAACAACAAAAACAGGGGCACTAGCTATTGTCTGGACAGCCCATACGGATTGTCATGCGGTGACCAACTGCAGTGCCGAATGTCCGTATTACAGGCCTGCAGTACCAGGTTCCATTTTAGCAATTTTGCATTCTGGCCACTGGTCCTATGCAACCATGTGAGGGGGCTGTAATCAGTAACCAGGGTGAACTTCCTCACATACAGGTAAAGTTGCAGCTTCTTCAAAGCCAGGACAATCTCCATTTCTCCCTACCTACACTATTACTCAGACCATACCCGATCTGCAGCTCTTTCTCCCTCTCCCATTCCTTTCCACTATGATTCCTTTGTGCTTATCCCATGCATTCTTGAACTCCACCACTGTTTTTGCCCCACCACCTTTGCTGGAAGGCTGTACCAGAAATCCACCACTCTTTCTGTGAAGTACTTTCTCACATCTTTCCTGAATCTACCCCCTCCCTGCTTCATAGCATGCCCTCTTGCTCTTGAGCACCTTTTCTTCTCAAAAATACTTCCCTTCCTGTATATTATTTGGCCCCATGAGGTGTTTAAAAGTCTCTATATCATCTCTCCTCTCCATCCTCAGTTCCAGGGTGTACATATTAAAGGTTCTTTAATCTCTCTTCATAGGGCTTTTGATGCAGTGCCTGCACCATTTTAGTTGCCCTCCTCTTTACTGCCTCCCCTCTGTCTCTGTCTTTATGGAGATGTGGTCTCCATAACTGGACACAATACTCTAGGTGGGGTCTTACCAGCAATATAAATATAGAGAGGCAACACCACTTCCCTCTTTCTGCTAGTGATACCCCTCCTTATGCACCCCAGCATCTCACTTGCCTGTCCTACTGCCTTGTCACACTACCTGGCCTTCTTAGGTCATCCAATATGATTAACCATTCCCTTTCTTGCTTGGTGGTCATCAGTACCACTCCACCCATATTGTACTCCCCCTGGGTCTCTGTGCCCTAAGTGCATTATTTTGCACTTTTTTGTACTGAAACTCAGCTGCCATACCCTTGACCACTCCTCTAGTTTTCTCAGGTCTCTGCTCATCCTTTCCACCCCCACCCGAGTGTCCACCCTACTGAAGACTTTGGTGTCATCCGCAAAGAGGCAGACCATCCCTTCTAGCTCCTCTGCAATGTTACTTATAAAAATATTAAAGAAGACTGGTCCCAGCACTGATCCCCAAGGCACCCCACTGGTTACCCTCCCTTCCTTCTCAGGAGTGAATTCCATTTACCACTACCTTCTGTTTCCTATCTCCTAACTAATTGCTTATCCAGTTTACTATCTTTGGACCCAATCTTAAGCTACTCCGTTTGCTTATTAGTCTCCTATGTGGAACGGGGTTGAACGCCTTATTCATTCATTTATTTATTGATGTCTCAGAGTTACACCATTGAGCTTAACAGCTCTTTTATAAAGGCTCTACGTTATAGGAATACAAGACAATAAATGCAACAAGCAAGGTACATTGCTATACATCAGAAAGACAGTGATTACAATGGTTCAATAGCGCATAAACAGACAACAGTAACAAATATTACATTGGTACATAGTTGCATAGTGCAGGTGAATCTAGGAAGGCCATGTTCACTGCTATACCCCTGACCTAGTTCCTTTGTCACCCAGTCAAAGAACTGTATCAAAGTCATTTGAAATTACCTCCCCCTTGTGAAACCATGCTGCCTTGTGTTTTGTAACCCACTGGATTGAAGATATTCCACAATCTTTTCCTTCAGCAGCAGAGGGGCCATTTCAGCTTTCAACGGGGAGAGGGGGCAACAACTGGTCAAAGGGACTGTGGGGGTGGATCCAGGGGCTGAAAAACAAAAAACAACAACAATGGTCTGCAATGCGGGGGAGGAGGCGACTGCCCCCCTTAAAGAGCACCTCTGTTCAGTGGTGATTATATTAACTTTCCCACCACTGAAGTCAGGCTGACTGGCCTATAATTGCTAGCCTCCTCCTGTGAAGTGGGACTACATCCGTCCTCCTCCAGCCTTCCTGATCCACTCCTGCTTCCAGTGAGCTGTTAAATAGAACTGTCTGAGGTGCAGCCAGTATTTTCATCTGGCCTTCAGCTGAACCTGCCTGTATTTGCAACAGGAGGGACAAAAAGGCTTGTTTTTTTTAAGACAACATAGGTGGGGTAAGTTATGGTGAAACTTGAACTAGTGTATTTCTTATTGAGTGAAGGGTAAATCTGAGAGCAGCTGGAGTAGCCCACATTTAGGGGCCATATCTGCCTCTACCTCCGAAATCAAACAAAGGGGCAGAGGATACTGCAGCACAGGAGTTAGCACAAAAAAGGCAAAAAGGAAATCAAAAAAACTTCTGATCATAGGAGACTCCATGATTCGGGGAGTTGATACGTATCTCCAGCCAGGGGTAATGGGTCAGATGTCTCCCAGGTACATTAGTGTAGAGAGACTCTGACTGTATTGCTAAAACTGTTAAGGAAGCAGCAGAAAACACTGACGTCCTGGTACACATAGGGACTAATGATCTTGCCAGCCGGTCAGTTGTGGAGACCAAGGAACACCTGACCAGGCTGGGTGACAAACTATCATCCATTTCATCTGGCATCTCCTTCTCTGAGATCCTGCCAGTGTGGGAGAGGGGAACAGATGGACAGAAGGTCAGAGAAGGGAAGATAGGGGAGCTAAACATGTGGCTCAAGGGCTGGTGTCAGGAAAAAGGACACAAATGTGTAGGGAACTGGCAACAGTTTTGGCAGCAAAAGTTCTTTAAATTTCATGGACTGCATCTGACTAAGGAGGAGGTCAGTGCATTGGGTCAGAAGTTTGACGTCTTTGCAGAATATTTAAACTAGCAAATGGGGAGAGGGGTGCAGCACCCTATACATCTAATGGGAAGAACACCCCTCCCCCCTCAGCTAGTGGTCAAACAGGAGTTCAGCATGTTTGTAGTTCATTTGCATCACCAGGAAAAGAAAAAGGTACGGCTCCCAATACGACACACACAGGGGAAATGCTGGACCTCGCCCAACAACTAACACACCGAAATCTGGCCAATGGAAAATCATGTACACAAATGCTCGCAGTCTGGGAAACAAGATCCCAGACCTGCAGGCAATAATGACAGAGGCTAAACTGGACACAGTAGCATTTAGCAAGACATGGTTTACCAGTAACCACACTTGGGAGACTTCAGTTCCTGGCTATGTACTGTTCAGAAGAGACTGAAGTGCAAAAAGGGGGGGGGGGGGGGATAGTCCTTTATGTCAATGAAAATATCAAAGCTACAGAAATTCAGAATACACGTAAGGAGCCAGAAGAACTGTTTGTCACCCTGTAAACAGGAAATGGGACAGCCATAGGAACTGGAATCATATACAGGCCTCCAGACCAGAGGGAGGACATAGACACGTTACTGTTAGAAGATATACAAAACATGACAGCTAAAGGGGAGGTTCTGATAATGGGAGACGTCAACATGCCAGATACAGATTGGTCAATACCAGCAGGGACATCTGCCAGAACTAGACACATGGTGGATTCCCTATGGGGGGGCCTTAAACAACTGGTACAACAACCCACAAGAGACAGGGCTATCCTAGATCTAGTACTGACTAACAGGGGAAAGGATCACAGATCTCTAGGAGGAAGGTCACCAGAGGGTCAGTGGCCATCACATGGTATGGTTCAATTAGCCACTAGAACAAAATCATCCCATTCCAAGGCAAAACTATGGGACTTTAGAGGAGCTGACTGTGATAAGATGGCCAACAGAGTCAAGCTAGCCCTGGCAAAAAGAAATACAGGTGAGGGGGTACAGGCAAAGTGGGCAAGCATTAAAGATGCAATACTTGAAGCAACATCCAATTGTGTTAGCGAGAAAAGAAAGTACAAAAGAAGAAAACCACTTTGGTTCTCAAACACAGTAGCAGAAAAAGTCAAAGCCAAAAGGCTGGCCTTCAGGAAATATAAGGCAGTGCAGCAGGATGAAGATAGGGAGGCATACAAACTTCCCTAAGGGAAGCAAGGAAGGATAGGGAGAAGTACCAGGAGAAACAAAGGGAGGCAGGGAAATCAGTAAGGGAAGCCAAAGCTCAGACAGAAGAACACATTGCAAAATCAGTGGTTAAAGGGGACAAAACCTTTTACAGGTACATAAGTGAAAAAAGAAGGACAAAGGGAGGGATAGTGAGACTGAAGGGGGAGGATGGGAGCCACGTGGAGGATGACAACAGTAAAGCTGACATATTGAACAGGTATTTCTGCTCAGTCTTTACTAAGAAAGAGGGGGGTAATGGGTCTGAAGGGAGTACAAGGGGTGAGAATGGTGCAGAAATGGACACAAGTCCTTTACACGAGAAAGGGTCCTGAAGAACTGGAAGTAATAAGAGCTGATAAAGCAATGGGCCAGATGGGTGCACCCAGGGTCCTTAAAGAACTAAGAGAGGTGGTGGCTGAACTCTGGCTATCCTGTTCAGCCAATCACTGGAAACAGGAGGTACCCAAAGACTGGAGGACAGCAGATGTAGTCCCTTATACAAAAGTGGGAACAAAGAGGAAGCAGGAACTACAGACCAGTCAGCCTCACCTCGGTAGTGGGAAAGATCATGGAAGCACTACTGAAGGAGAGATTGGTGGAACATCTGGTTGTCAATGGACTACAGGACCCAAGGCAGCATGGTTTCACCAGGGGAGGTCATGTCAGACCAACCTCATTGAATTTTTTGACTGGGTGACTAGGGAGGTGGATCAGGGAGGGCAGTGGACATGGCCTATCTGGACTTCAGCAAGGCCTTTGACACTGTGCCACATAGAAGACTATTACACAAACTGGGGAATATGGGTGTGGGCAGGACAGTAGTGTGGTGGGTAGGTAACTGGCTGGGTGGCAGGACACAGAGGGTGGTGGTAAATGGCTGTCACTCCACAGAGGGAAGAGTGACCAGTGGGATACCACAGGGATCAGTGCTGGGACCAGTCCTATTCAACATCTTCATCAGTGACATTGCACAGGATATAGAAGGCAGAATTTCACTGTTCGCTGATGACACAAAGCTCTGTAACAGAGTAGACACACCAGAGGGTGTAGACAGAATGAGAAGGACCTGCAGAAACTTGAAGAATGGTCAAGGGTTTGGCAGTTGAAATTCAATGCAAAGAAGTGCAAGATAATGCATATGGGGCACAAAACCCTGGCACAATATATCAGTTGGGGGGTGAGGATATAGCATGCACCAAGCAGGAAAGGGATCTTGGGGTTGTCATCTCTGATGACCTCAAGGTAGGGAAACAGTGTGACAAGGCAGCAGGTAAAGCAAATAGGATGCTGGGATGTATAGGCAGGGGCATCACCAGCAGGAAAAGGGAGGTCATAATTCCGCTATACAAGACACTAGTGAGGCCCCACCTGGAGTACAGTGTACAGTTCTGGAGACCATACCTACGTAAGGACATAGACAGGGTGAGAGAAGGTTCAGAGGAGGGCAACAAAGATGGTGCATGGGTTGCATCACAAGTCCTATGAAGACAGGTTGAAGGAACTGAACATGTACTCCCTGGAGGAGAGGAGGGAGAGGGATATGATAGAGACATACAAGTATCTTACAGGGAGGAACAGGGTGCAGGAAAACACTATTTTAAGCGAAAAAAGATGTTTCAGGACTAGAGGGCATGGGATGAAGTTGGAGGAGGGCGATTCAGAGGAAACATGAAAAGAATTTCTTCACAGAGCGGGTGGTGGACAAGTGGAACACCCTGCCAGAGGAAGTGGTGGGGGCTGAAACAATCACGGGATTTAAGAATGCATGGGATAGACATAAAGGAATTCTAGAGGTCAGGGGTAAGGGGAAATAGACTTCTAGGAAAACAAACTGAACTTACAAGCTCAAATGGGCAGACTAGGTGGGCCATAGGCCCTTATCTGCCGACACTGTCTATGTATCTATGTATCTATGTAGTAAGGCAGGCAAAGTCCCAAACTGAGGAAACACTAGCACAAACAGTAAAAGAAGGTGACAAGACTTTCTATAGATACATTAGTGAAAGGAGAAAGTCCAGAGGAGGTAAGATCAAAGGGGATAAGGGGGCATGTGAGGAGGAGGACCATGTAAAAGCATCTATCCTAAATAGATACTTCTGCTCAGTATTTACTGAAGAGAAGGTAGGGCAGGGCCCACAGCTCAGCGCCATGGACACATGGAGGAGGGAGGTGTGCACTAGTCCCTTCACAAAAGAAAGGGTCCTACAAGAGCTCGCTAAGCTCAGAGTAGACAAGGCAATGGGACCTGATGAAAATCATCCCAGGGTACTAAAGGAGCTAAGGGTGGAACTAGCAAAGCCATTATCAGAACTGTTTTAGTGAGTCTCTGAGCACAGGAGAGGTCCCAGAAGACTGGAGAAGGGCTCACGTGATCCCGCTCCACAAGATTGGCAGCAGGGAGGAGGCAGGGAACTACAGACCAGTCAGTCTTACCTCAGTAGTGGGCAAGATTATGGAGGCACTCCTTGAGGAAAAGATAGTGCAACACCTGGAATCCACAGGAGCACAGGATCCAAGACATCATGGGTTTACAAAAGGAAGGTCCTGTCAAACTAATCTCATAGATTTCTTTGACTGGGTAACCAGAGTGGTGGACCAAGGGGGAGCAGTTGATGTTGCCTACCTTGACTTCAGCAAAGCTTTTGATACTGTTCCACACAGAAGAGTGATTAATAAGCTAGGTAGGCTCTGGGTGGCAAACTGGTTGATGGGCAGAAAACAGAGAGTGGTGGTAAACGGTACACAGTCAGAAGAGATGCAAGTCACAAGTGGGGTACCTCAGGGATCAGTCCTGGGGCCAGTCCTCTTCAATATCTTCATCAGTGACATTGCAGATGGACTGGAGGGTAAGGTTTGTCTGTTTGCAGATGACACCAAGCTCTGCAACAGAGTTGATGACCCAGATGGGGTGGGCAGAATGAGAAGAGATCTGGATAAACTAGCAAAATGGTTGGAAGAGTGGCAACTGGGGTTTAACGCAAAGAAGTGCAAGATCATGCACAAAGGGAAGAGAAACCCTGAAGCCAGTTACAGGCTGGGAGGGGAGTTGCTGGCAGTCATAAGGGAAGAGACTTGGGCATCATCATCACCGATGACCTGAAATCATCCAAGAAGACCACTAAAGCAGTAGGTATGGCTAGAGGGATGTTGGGGTATATTAGCAGGGTTATGACAAGTTGGAAGAGGGAGGTAATAATCCCTCTTTACAAGACACTGGTTAGGCCCCATCTGGAGTACTGCATGCAGTACTGTAGGCCACACCTTCACAAGGACATTAACCAAACTGAGGCAGTCCAGAGAAGGGCAACCAAAATGGTGCAGGGACTGCATCAGAAAACACATGAGGACAGATTAATGGAGCTCAATATGTATACCCTAGAGCAAAGGAGATAAACAGGTGATATGTCTGAAACATTCAAACACCTCAAGGGCATTAACAAGGTGAAAGTCTAACATGATTCAATTTAAGAAACATAGCAGGACAAGAGGACACAGCATGAGATTAGAGGGAGGCCGATTAAGGGGTAATGTGAGGAAGTTCTTTTTTACAGAAAGGGTGGTGGATGCATGGAAGGGCCTACCTCAGGAAGTGGTGGATATGAATACAGTGCAGGGCTTCAAACAGGCATGGGATAGGTATAAGGGAGCAATACAGATGTGTATGACTAGATAGGCCATTGACAGAGCAAAAGTCAATGGCATATTCATAAGGTAGAAAATGAAATGGGCAGACTGAATGGGCCTTGCGGTCCTTATCTGCCGTCATCTTCTATGTTTCTATATTACAAGATCTGTGTCTAGCCCTGTAGCTTGGTGGAGGGGTGCAAACTGTCTGACCTGGAGCCTCTGCTACTTAGTAACTGACCTCCCACAGCTGGAGGAGGGGTGCAAATTGTCTTGCCTGAGGCCCCTGCTGCTTGATAATTGACCTCCCACAGCCAACAGCACACCACCAGGAAGGGAGCAGGTTCTGCACAAAAACAGTCACTGCCAATGTATCCCACATGTTTGTGTCCCAGCAAGTGAGTGGAACAGTGAAAGAATGGAATGGGTGACTGGCATTAGCAGAAGACATGGAGAAGCAGGAGACTCTGCTGTTTGACTAGGGCAAGGTGCCTGCTCTCTTCTATGTAACGCTCACTGCTGGGAGGGTGGAAAGTTCAAGGTAGGTCCTAACTGGGAATAGGAGTAGCACCCTACCAAGGGTAGGAGTATACAAAGATTTAAACAAGGCATGGGGAGCACAAATAGAAATAAACAAAAAGGGGAAACTAGAAACACCCCATCAAGGGTAGGAGTCTACAAAGATTTAAACAAGGCACGGGGAGCACAAATAGAAATAAACAAAAAGGGAAACTAGAAACACCCCATCAAGGGTAGGAGTACAAAGATTTAAACAAGGCACAGGGAGCACAAATAGAAATAAACAAAAAGGGGAAACTAGAAACACCCTATCAAGGGTAGGAGTCTACAAAGATTTAAACAAGGCACGGGGAGCACAAATAGAAATAAACAAAAAGGGGAAACTAGAAACACCCTATCAAGGGTAGGAGTGTACAAAGATTTAAACAAGGCACGGGGAGCACAAATAGAAATAAACAAAAAGGGGAAACTAGAAACACCCCATCAAGGGTAGGAGTACAAAGATTTAAACAAGGCACAGGGAGCACAAATAGAAATAAACAAAAAGGGGAAACTAGAAACACCCTATCAAGGGTAGGGTGTACAAAGATTTAAACAAGGCGCGGGAGCACAAATAGAAATAAACAAAAAGGGGAAACTAGAAACACCCCATCAAGGGTAGGAGTACAAAGATTTAAACAAGGCACAGGGAGCACAAATAGAAATAAACAAAAAGGGGAAACTAGAAACACCCTATCAAGGGTAGGAGTGTACAAAGATTTAAACAAGGCACGGGGAGCACAAATAGAAATAAACAAAAAGGGGAAACTAGAAACACCCTATCAAGGGTAGGAATGTACAAAGATTTAAACAAGACACGGGGGAGCACAAATAGAAATAAACAAAAAGGGGAAACTAGAAACACCCCATCAAGGATAGGAGTACAAAGATTTAAACAAGGCACAGGGAGCACAAATAGAAATAAACAAAAAGGGGAAACTAGAAACACCCCATCAAGAGTAGGAGTGTACAAAGATTTAAACAAGGCACGGGGAGCACAAATAGAAATAAACAAAAAGGGGAAACTAGAAACACCCTATCAAGGGTAGGAGTATACAAAGATTTAAACAAGGCACGGGGAGCACAAATAGAAATAAACAAAGGAAACTAGAAACACCCTATCAAGGGTAGGAGTGTACAAAGATTTAAACAAGGCATGGGAGCACAAATAGAAATAAACAAAAGGAAACTAGAAACACCCTATCAAGGGTAGGGTGTACAAAGATTTAAACAAGGCACAGAGACACAAATGAAATAAACAAAAGGAAACTAGAAACACCCCAACAAGGGTAGGAGTGTACAAAGATTTAAACAAGGCACGGGGAGCACAAATAGAAATAAACAAAAAGGGGAAACTAGAAACACCCTATCAAGGGTAGGAGTGTACAAAGATTTAAACAAGGCACGGGGGAGCACAAATAGAAATAAACAAAAAGGGGAAACTAGAAACACCCTATCAAGGGTAGGAGTATACAAAGATTTAAACAAGGCATGGGAGCACAAATAGAAATAAACAAAAAGGGGAAACTAGAAACACCCTATCAAGGGTAGGAGTGTACAAAGATTTAAACAAGGCACGGGGAGCACAAATAGAAATAAACAAAAAGGGGAAACTAGAAACACCCTATCAAGGGTAGGAGTATACAAAGATTTAAACAAGGCACGGGGGAGCACAAATAGAAATAAAAAAAAAGGGGAAACTAGAAACACCCTATCAAGGGTAGGAGTATACAAAGATTTAAACAAGGCACGGGGGAGCACAAATAGAAATAAACAAAAAGGGGGAACTAGAAACACTGTATCAAGGCTAAGAGTACAAAAGTATCTCAAGGTAACACAGGGAGAATAGAGGTTGAGAATACTGGGAGTGGTGCAGTGTAGTGGCTGCAGGGCGGCAATTTTCAGAGACCTTCTGGATACTGCAGTGCTGCCCTATCTGCACACACCTCTCTGGGTTGGGAGAGGAGGTCGCTAGACTCCAGGCCAAGATGGCCAGGATTCGAGGGACTTCTCCCCCCATCCAGAGGCCACCAAGTCTGCCACTGTTTATTTACTTATTTATGACTTTGATAAGCGGGTAGGTGCACTGATCTGTGGGATCATTTTCAGGCACGAGTAAAACTACAGCGAACATCACAAGAGTACAACAGAAATGGCACAATGCAAATAAGTGCAAATTGGTATAAACAAGATGGAAATAAACAATTTGCAGCAATAGCAATATACATATATTATACAGATGGACAAGCAAGCGAACAGGGGTACAAAAATACAGAAAACACACCAACTACCCCCCCCCCAATCACTTGATATTGTTCCCAACAAGACTAGGAGCCACCAAGAATAGGAGAGACAAGGTAACATAAGTTAGCATTAGGAGCAGATAGTCTAACTTGGGGGGAGATACTATTGAGGCGGGTAGTTGCAGCTGTCTTTATCTAGAAACCAAGATTTGAGGTTGTGTTTGAAGGTAAGATGAGTGTTGGAAGATCAAAGAGGTGCCAGTAGCCCTTTCCACAGAAAGAGGGTCACAGCCAAAAGGGCTCTCCCACCCATTTTGGTAGAGCTTCTAGGAACCTTAAGAGGGGGAACAACAGGAGTGGGGATTCCTTGATGAGTTCGGAAAATGAAGATGGTAGGGAGAGGGGAAGCATTTCCACATCTAATGCTAGCATCCACAATGCAGCAGAGGCTAAATTCAAAGTGACCATTTAAGAAAAGCCAATCAAGAGAGTGGCAGAGGTTGCAGTGGTGAGTGGAGTAAGGGCAGATAGAGCAAAGCAGTAAGCACTGTTGTAAACAGACGAGAGTCAAGACTGAAGGGTAGTGGAGACTACTGAGCAAATGGGGGAACAATAGTGTAAGATAGGGAGAAGACTGCCCATTACAATAGCCAAGCAGGCCTCATTAGACAGGTAGGGTTTAATACAATATGCAGCACCCAGTTTCTGATTGACCCTGCGAACAACCTGCTTGATGTGGTCAGTAAAGGAGAGAGTGGGATCAAGTGCAACCCCCAGACATTTTAAAGGAGATGTTTTCTAGGGTAGGACCATCACGAGAGTAGATAAGGACAGAAGAGTTTGCATTGAGAGGGTTTTGGCAAGGAACGGTTTCATCCCAAACAGTATTGTCTTGTCTTTTATTTTTTTTTGCATTAACCAACAGCAGACTGGATGAGAACCAGTTGTGGGCAGAGCAGCAGTTCTGGGTGAGGACGGAGGATATGCAAGGGTGGGATTTATCACTATGGAAGATGACAAGTTCAAAGGGAAGGGTATTGATGAAGATGGAGAAGAGCAGGTGGACCAGGATGGAGCCCTGGGGGACACCAGTGGAGACCAACAGGGGAAGTGGCAGTGCCAATGCACACTGATTGGGAGTGGTTGGAGAGGTAGCTCTGGAACCAGTTAGTGGTCTCCACGAAGCATCCAAGCAAGGGTAACTTGGAGAGAAGGAGGAGGGTGTGATTGATCACATCAAGGGCCTTAGATAGGTCCACAAATATGGCACGAGTGGCGCATCCACGATCCATATTAGAAATGATGTGATCAGTAAATAGAGCAAGGGCAGTAGTGGTGCTGTGATGTTTATGGAAGTCATGCTGCTGGCTGCACAAAAGGTTATATTTAGAGAAGTAGTCAGATAGTCGGTGATGGAGAATCCTGTCAAGGAGATTACTTAGGTAGGGGAGAATAGATACAGGCTGGTAGTTGTCAGAGGAATGGGGGTCACCAGTTTAAAGATTGGAACCACTATAGCGGACTTCCAGGAGTGAGGCATGGTGGAAGTTGACAGTGCAAGGTTAAAGATAAAGGTGAGTGGTTTGGAAATCACCGAAGAGACAAATTTAAGCAACGGGGAGAGGCCATCAGAACCAGGGCTACCCTGAGTCGCTAGACTCTTTAGAAGTTTGGAGGGATCCCGGAGAGATCTTGAAATAGAAAGGGGCGGGGGTGGTACAAGGGAGGAAGCAGGAGGAGGGCAAGGTAGTAGTGCTTGTTCTTGGGTAGAAGGACTGATTACTGGGGGGGGGGAGGAGAGGACGGGGAGGTTGCACTGGTACCCGGGTAAGTGGAATGGCTGAAAGGGAGTTTGTGGAGCCGGGCCAAAAGGTTGGTGAATTTAGTGTTGAAGACCTTGGCAACCTCAGAGAGGACTGTCAGAGGGCTAGAAGGGGAACATAAGTGTATGTTAGGGCTGTCTGTATGGGGATTTAAAAGGGAGCTGATGGAGTCCCAGAATTTTCTAGGCTCTCCCAAGTTCTCCCTCTGGAGTTTGAGGTAATAATCTCGATTTAGAGATCTAGTCATGTGCTTGCATCGATTACACAGGTGCCTATATTCGTTCCACAAGGCAGTGGAGGGGGACAATTGGTAGCAGCCCACTTATGGTCTCTCTCCTTCATGAGGGTTAGGAGTTCTTTAGTTATCCAATGTATACATCCACCTCTAACTCGCTGAGTTGTGTTAGGGAAGTGGCAGTCCTGAATAGCTAAAAGAGCACTGATGAAGTAGGTAACAGCAAAAGAGACGTCAGTGAGGGTATACAGGCTCTGCCAGTTTACTGCCTTAACGTCCTTATGGAGGTGTGAGGTATCGGGCAGCTGATGCTGCGAAAGGATAGTTACCTCAGAGGATGCTAGTGAGGAAAAATGGTTGGACTATGGTGGACTCAAAGGGTGGGTGAGGTGGGACAGAGCCAGATTCCTCAACCAATACAAACTTCTTACGCTGCTCTGGTGGGGCAGGACTGCTGGGAGGAAGCACCCATAGTAGTGATCAAGGGGAATATGGGGGCCCTCTGTAGTGGAGACCCCAAGGAGGCTGGTAGAGGACCCCAGAGGAGGAAGAAAAAATTACTCACCTTAGTAATGTTGTTTCTTCTAATGGAGTCTTGCTATATTATGACAATTGCAGTTTGTCCCACCATTAGAACTGCTCCAGAGGTGAAATAGTTAACTCCATTCCATGAATGGAACTTTGAGCACGAGCTCTAAAATAGAAGCTCTGTCTGTGGAGATTAAAACCTGAACTGTCAGATCTTTACGAGCAAAAACTCACTAAGGTCTGTGTGGAAGCAGTAACCTACACTAGCCAACTGGCTACCTGAATAATAACACCCATTGCTGGTCCCAACACCCAATACTCAAGTCAGGGGACCAAATTACTAATACAATTTTAACAAAATGAGAATAAAACAAGAGGATAATAAAACACACCCCAAATCCCAAAAAGGGATGAAAGCGCTAAAAAGGGCATAAAATAGTGCCCACACTAGGTTGCCACCTACCAAGTAGTGGTTCTGAGAGAGGCAGGCTGAGGGGAGGTCATAATATAGCAAGACTCCATTAGAAGAAACAACATTACTAAGGTGAGTAATTTTCTTCAAACAACATGAAGTCTTGCTATATTATGACAATTACAAACTACACAGCAGTACCTCCATGGAGGGGCAGAACCTACTTAGGAATAGGCTCTGAAGAACAGCTGTGCCAAACTGAGCATCTCTCTAGCCTGGACATCCAGGAGTAATGCTTGGTGAAAGTGTGTACCTGTTTCCAAGTAGCAACCTGGCATATCTCCAATATAGGGATGTCTCTGGCAGCAGCTAGAGACACGGCTGTACCTCTGGTAGAATGAGCCCTCAAGCCAGAGGCGGGGATCTCTGCCTAGTTTTGATAACAAAATTGGATACAGAGACAATCCACCTGGCAATTGATCTCTTAGTGGCAGTTTCCTTCCCAACCTCACCAAAAGCGAGGAAAGAGTTGGGAGTTCGAGACCTGTGCAGCTTGAGTGCGTTCTATATAGTAACTAAGAACCCTCTTAACATCCAGGCTGTGCAATCTCCTCTCACCAGAAGAGGAGTGTTCAGAGAAAAATACTGGAAGGGAGATAGATTGGTTAAGATGGAAATCTGAAACCACCTTAGGCAAAAACTTCCTGTTAGTCCTGAGGACTACCTTATCCCTGTGGAAAGAAATAAAGTCAGTTTCTACTGACAAGGCTTGCAACTCGCCTATGCGTCTAGCAGAAGTGATAGCCACTAGGAAAACAGATTTTCCAAGTTAGATACTTCAACTCTGCAGAAAACAGAGGTTCAAAAAAGGGGGTTGCATTAACTGGGCAATGCAAACATTAAGGTCCCAGGCAGGCCATCCAAAAAGCAGATTAGTATGGAGTAATCCCTTAAAAACTTGGAAAACAAAGAGGCGAGGAAAGAGAGGATGACTTTCCTGCTGAAACAAACAGAAACAGCTGCCAAATGAACTCTCAGGGTAGCTGGTCTGAGGCCCAAGGAAATAAGATGGACCATGTAATCTAACACAATGGGCAAATCCAGCAGATTCTGGGGAAATATGCTTCCCAGCACACCAAATGGAAAACCTTTTCCATTTAGAATTATAAGTAGCCTAGTGGAAGCTTCCTAGAAGCCTTTAGGATTTAAATGACACCCTGAGAGAGGTGTAAGTCAGCAAACTCTAACTCCTCAAGAGCCAGGCCTTGAGGTTGAGGATTTGAGTTCGGATACCAAACTCTCCCTGAGCACAGGTTAATAGGTTTGTGATTCCTGGGAGGAAGGGAAGATGGACTGTCAGGGACAGAAGGAGTGGGTACCAGGGCTGCCTGGCCCAATCCGGGGCAATCAGAATCATCCTGCAAAGCTGAGATCTGATTTGACTAACACTTTGAATAGGAGAGGGAAGGGGGGAAAGCATAAAGAAACTTCCCCTCCCAATCCAGGAGAAGGGCGTCCAGGGGGACTGAACCCAACACTGGAGGCCTGCAACAGAACAGTGGAAGTTGGTGATTGTCTGGGGCTGCAAAAAGATCTATCTGAGGGGTGCCCCATCTGGCAAAGACTATCCCCAATACTTGAGGATCCAGGGACCATTCATGATGGCCCTGGGAAATCCTGCTGAGAGCATCTGCTAGGACATTGTCCTTTCCTGGAAGGTGAACTGCTATGAGGGAAGTGTTCAGGGAATAGGCCAGAGACCACAACTTCATTGCCTCGGTGCACAAGGCCGAAGACCGAGTGCCCCCCTGCTTGTTGATGTACCACATTGTTGTGGTGTTGTCTGTTCTGACTTGTACCACTTTGTTCTGAACAGATGCAGAAAATGCTTGAAGAGCTAAAAAGACAGCTCTAAGTTCCAGCAAATTGATGTGGAGCAGAGATTCCTGGGGACCACACTCCTGAGTGGAGAGGTGCCATGTGGGCTCCCCACCCCAGGAGGAGGCATCTGTAGTGAGAGTCAAAGTGTGAGCAGGGGGAATGAAGGGGACCCCCAATCTCAAATTGCTCTGATCCTGCCACCACTGGAGGGCCTGGATCAAGGTTCGAGTCACTGGGACCAACTTGGAAAGGGGGTCTCTTCTCTGAGACCAATAGGCTCTCAAGTGAAACTGAATGTCTCTCATCTGAAATCTTGCTCCCTGCACAACAGCTGTGGATGCAGCCATGTGACTCAGGAGCTGCAGAAAGTGTCTTGCTGGTCGAGAGACCTGCAGAGTGAAGGAGGAGGCCAGAGCCACTAATTTCCTTACCCTTTCTAAGGGAAGAAAAGCTCTGGCTAGGTTTGTGTCCAATTCTGCCCCTATAAAGGTGAGTACCTGGACTGGTTCCAGAACCGACTTTGGTAGATTTAGCAGAAAGCCCAGGGAGGTGAGAAGCTGTTGGGTGACTTGCAGGTGAGATTTTACCTGTTCTGGGGACTGTTCTACAATGAGCCAGTCATCTAGATAGGGAAAAACAGCAATCCTTTGCCTCCTTAAGTGAGCCACTGCTACTGCCAGACACTTTGTGAATACCCTTGGGGCAGAGGTAAGGCCGAAGGGCATTGCTCTGAACTGGTAATGACCTGAGGGCAGTTCGAATCTGAGGTACTTTCGATGGGAGCTTCTGATTAGGACGTGAAAATAGGCATCCTTGAGGACCAGGGAAGCTAACCAGTCCCCTGGCCTTAGAGGTAAAATCATTGCCAGAGTTACCATTTTGAACTTTGGTTTCAAAGATCTTGTTCAGATATCTGAGGTCTAAGATGGGCGCCATTCTCCTGTCTTTTTTGGGGTAAGGAAGAATCTGGAATACAGACCCCTGCCCTGGTGCAGGGGAGGAACCCTTTCTACTGCTCTGAGAGACAACAGGGTTGAGACCTCTGCTTCTAGAGCAAGGGTCTCTGAAGAACTTGCAGGTAGAAAAAACCTGGTTCTCATCCTGGGAAACTTTTTGAAGCTGAGAACCAGACCCTGGCTTATTACTTCTCGAAATCACTTGTCTGAAGTTAAAGATGCCCAGTTCTGACTGAAGTAAGCCAACCTGCCCCCTACTGGTAAAGGGGAATCGGCCCTGGGCACCCCATCATGGTGCCTGCTTAGCAGGTGCTTTAGGCTGAGGGGTGGGAGCAGGCCTGCCCACACCCCGTCTGCCTCTGCCTCTGAAGAAGCCCCTCTGAGCATAAGCAGAGGAGGCCTGAGTCTGATAAAAAGGCCTGTGAAAAGGCCTACCCCTACCCCTGGGGGCATGCCTTTGAGGAGTGGCTTGCCGCTCCTTAGCCTGGGCACTCTTGTAAGTAGTCCTATATTCATCCATCTTTTTCGTGTAATTCTCTGTCTGCTCCCCAAACAGAGAATTTGCCACCACAGGAAAATCCATAGCCTTAGTCTGGGTATCCTGTGACAGGCTAGTACACCTGAGCCAGACCAACCTACGAAAAGCTACAGATGTGGCCATGACTCTAGAGGAAACATAATTAACATCCACAGCAGCATGAAACTGCACCTTAGAAACCTCAATGCCATGGCAACCACCTGTTCTGGTTCGCTAGCCAGCTGCCAGGGCTTGTTGGCTAATTCCATAACAGTATCCCATCTAGATTTCTGATACCTTGCTACATAAGCCATATAATTTGCTTGCCTGAGTCCCAGGAGGCCATATACTGTTTTTGCCATGGCATCAGTCTTCCTGGAGTCCTTGTCAGGAGGATGTGAAGCCAGGGGAATATGGCTTCATCACAGGCTGCAGCCTGAACTACCCCAACATGACTGCATTGCTGAAAGAATTCTGTATCAGGACCTGACAATTGTACCTCCTGTCCATCTTTTTATCTACAGGAGGCCAGAATTAGGAATTTTAAAATTTTTATTGTTTGTTTCCTAAAGACTTATGCAAGGAATAGACAATCTCCTAGACCCTGGAATATCCATCCTTTCTACAAAATCAGGTTCCTCTTGCTCATCCACAGCTTCCTCCCATGGGAGCTGGAGGATTCAACAACCCTTTTATAAAACAGAAAAGAAGGGACTCAAGAAAGCATAGGGGAGATTGTGAGGTCAGTCTGGGAGATGTCGGTTCAGTGGGCACACCCAGACTCTCAGTCACATTCACACTGATCATCTTCATGCCCCATGCTCTTGGTTCATAAAATCTCCAATATCATATTCCTGAACCGGTGGAACCGCTGAACCAACCTTTTACCAGACAGTGGCGGGTTCGACTGAACCGAGAAAGTGACTATACAATTTGTATAGCTTTGCTAGTTCTGCAGCAGTTGGAGAAGGAATTTTGGACTCCATGTCTGCTGATTTTTTTTTAGTTTACTTTTGCCGAGAAGTCTAGCCCTGGTCAAGAGGCACTCCCTCCAGTTGGTTGGCACCGAACAACTCCATCGGGTCATGGACTTTTAGCCTCTCGTTCCCTGAGCCTGCCCACTCTCTTATCCAGGGTGGCTGCAGGAAATTTTTACAAATCTGGCAGTCTGAAATGGGTGGTCAACCCATATAAACACCTGTAGTGTGTGGGTCAGCCTTAGCAAAGGCTTCCCCACAGACACTACAGTGTTGAAACCAAGTGGGCCTGGTTTTTCTTTTGGGTTTCTCAGACATGATGCCAGCCTAACCAAGAAACTTGCCCTTTTAACGGCGGTGCCAGGCAAGACACCTTACTCGGTTCCCAACCGTGTCACAGGTCATGGAAAAGCAAATGAAATCCGGTTTTTAGAACCGATAAGAACGGGAACCGCACTCTAAAAGCTTTAAAATGCTTACTCTTTAAGGTTTTAACTAACCTGATCGGTTCGAACCGAACCGATAAACATTACAAGTTCCACACAGAATAAAACCTGTCTATTACTTACAATACCACAGACAGAGCTTGAACCGATCGGGTTTCTGGTTAAAATAATTATACTCGCGGTTTAATTTAACCGAGAAAATACTGATTAAACCGAGAAATGAACAAAGCAGTAGGAGAAATCTCCGGAGTGACTGTTCAGTGAGGCGGAGTAAAGAATCTGACAGTTCAGGTTTGAATCTCTACAGACAGAGCTTCTATTTTAGTGCTCGTGCTCAAAGTTCCATTCATGGAATGGAGTTAACTATTTCACCTCCGGAGCAGTTCTAATGGTGAGAAAAACTGCAATTGTCATAATATAGCAAGACTTCATGTTGTTTGAATAAGCAATTTCTGGTGGGGAATTCAGTTGTGAGGGGGATAGTTTTTGGGACTAGTAAAAGGAAGCAGGCAGTTGGAGCCAGAAGATAAGTACTTTCTCTGTGCTGTTTGTTTTCTTTTAGGATTGAGGTAGCATTTCATGAGATGGCAATTTGTGCTGTGTGATTTAAACAGTGAGGGTACCTGTATTTGCGTTGGATCCCCAGGGAGTGAGAGGGTCTGAAGACATCTGTTTTTGGATTCATTAGTTGTTTGCACCTCAACGAGAGGAGGTGCATTCAAGAATATGTTGGCTTAATTTACAGTTCAAAAGAGTTCGATGGAATTATCTAATGGATTGATTACTGGACTTAGAGGACTATTTAAGATTAATATCTAGCTACGTGAGAGGTGGCCTGAAAGTTCTTAAAAGCCCCTTTTCCTGCAGTGGTGAGGGCACTGTAGGGGAGGGGGTAAGAAAATACAATCAAAGTTATTAACCAGAGTCAAGAAGGAACTTTTTGGAAATTTATGAAGTTTAACATTAAAGTTTCCTGATTTGATAAGGGTTATATGTTTTTAAGTAAGGGGATAAGTTGTTGGAAAGTTTTGTAGGTGTGGGAGGAAGGGTACTGGGTGAGTGGGGTGGTGAGTGGAAATATTGGGTTGTGAAGAGTGTCTGAAATATTTGCTGGGGTATTAGGGACATGGTCAGGCAGTACTCCCCCTCCAGACTAAAGGATCTTTGTCCTTTTGAACATTCTCCACTCCCTGCGGAAGTGTAGAATAGATGTCGAGTTTTCGGCATCTTGAAATGAGGGGGCAGAAGGAGTTGGAGATCCTGGAACTCTTGGGGGGAGATGGGAAAGGAATGGGCAGATAGAGACAGTGAGACCCAGGAGACGCCCTGGGGCATAATGGGCACAGGAACGAGGCCACCCATGCCTTGTTCCCATACCCAAGGGCTCTGACTTGGTCAGACAGAAAGTGGGGCCATCCTTGGATTCCTGTCCTTTTCGGGCAGTGTTAAGCAATGCCAGGTCGATTAGGAATAACACTGCAGTAGTTGTGGATCCTGGTGCTTCCGTTGACCTGGCTGGATGGAAATGCGGGCCCTATTTTGGAGTATGCAGTTCCAGCTGGGTTCTCAGTGATTCACCACCCGAGAGTGGACCGTAGGGGCGGGGGGTTGCTGAACTGGATCTGAGGAAGGTGCCAGTTGGAGACACCAACTCCTCCAAGTGTATAGTGGGTGCAGGTGCAGGCTACAGGACCCTTCTCATCTACCGTCTACCAGGTGATGGGAGGGAGTTCCTGAAGGAGGTTGCGGACTTCATCGCCAAGATGGTACTCGAGTCCCCCAGATGGTTAATTCTGGGGGACTTCAATGCCTGGATCGACGATGAACTCTCGCTATTTGGACAAAACCTCCTCCAATTGATGGATTCATTGGGCCCGACACGGGTTATCTCTGCGACCCATGAAGGGGGCATACACTGGACTTGGTGTTCCATCTGGGGATGGAGATCTCCGATGTGGAGGTGGAGCCTATCTGTTGGTCTGACCACCACACCCTGAGATTCAGTTTTGCAGCCCCCCTGAAGTAGGCCTGCCCTTAAGGAGCTAGTGCAGTTCCATCCTTTGAGAGGAGTTACCTCAGAGGGCCTAATGATGGAGCTGGACTTCTCGGGATTTCCAATGGATAGCACTGACCCAGGGCCCCTAGTGTTGGCCTATAACAGGGCTGTCGTGGGGGCCTTGGATGTCATTGCTCTAACTCGTGTTCGCCCTCTTACTCTTCGCCCGGGGGGCCCCTGGTTTAATGGGGAGATCTGTGAGCTGAAGAGACAAGGGCGAAGAGTGGAAAGCCACTGACGGAAAACTCGCCTGGAGGTGGATAAGCTTAGATTTGTTGGATCATTATAAGATCTTGCAATCAGCAATTTCCCATAAGAAGGCAGAGTTCCTGTCCAGGGAAACTGCTACAGTGAAGAATAAGCCAGCCCAGCTCTTCCGGACTGTGGACAGACTGTGCAGTCCAGTCCGTCTCCATGCCGGTCGGGCATTGTCACAAGTACAGTGTGAGGAGTTTGCTCAGTTTTTTGCTGATAAGGTGTTCACCATCAGGGATGAGATCAGACAGTGCCTTCCCACTGGACCTTGCACTGGTCAATCGGGTGGTACTAATGCCCAGTTGACTTGGTTCATCTTTAGCCAACCGGCAGTCATGGATATAGTGTAGATTGTCCAGACTTTGTGGCCAACTTACTGTAGTTTGGATCCGGGCCCTACAGGCCTACTAGTGGGGTGTGTAGAGGTCATCGGCCCGGTCCTTACTGAGATAGTGGCAGTTTCATTGGAGAGAGGGATCTTTCCAGATCCCTTAAAGGAAGCCGTAGTACGCCCCCCTTTTGAAAGAGCCCTCCCTTGATCCAGACTGCCCAGCTAACTACAGACCAGTCTCAAACTTACCCTTTGTAGGGAAAGTTATTGAGAAGGGGGTTGCTTTGCAGCTGGAGGATCATTTAACCAGCCACAATATCTATGACCCTCTCCAGTCTGGCTTCAGAAAACAGCATAGCACCGAGACATCCCTGGTTCGGGTACAAATGATCTCCTGAAGGTGAGAGATCTGAGACCCCGTTCCATCTTGGTTCTCCTTGATCTCTCAGCAGCATTTGACACCATGGATCATGGGGTGATGCTCGAGCACGTGTGGTTTTTCTGTGAACTGAGGGGAGCAGTCCTCAGCTGGTTACAATCTCTCCTTGTGGGCAGATCACAGAGAGTGGTGTCGGGGATTCATTCCTCGGCCCCTCACTGGCTGCCCTGCGGGGTTCCACAGGGCTCGGTGTTGTCCCCCATGTTATTCGCGGTGTATATGCTTCTATTAGGAGACATTATAAGACGGTATGGGCTAAGTCTTCATTGCTATGCTGATGACTCTCAGCTCTACATGTCTTTTGTGCCTGAACAGGAGCCTGATTCAATCATGGTATTTAAAAACTGCCTGATGGAGATACAGAACTGGAGCAGTACCAGCTGGCTTCAGTTGAATTCGAGTAAAACAGAGATACTGGTGGTGGACCTGGTTTTAGGATGACAGGGGCATGGGCGGGGAAACCCTCAGGTATATAATTTGGGAGGACCCCGCTCATGGCCTCAGGCCAGGTGCGTAAGCTGGGCATAGTATATGATGAGGGCCTGACCCTAAGGGTGGTGTCGGCTGCAGTCAAATCCTCCTTTTTCCATCTAAGGAATACAGTTTGAGTGAAACACCTGGTCCTGCCCAAAGATCTTCCTACCTTGGTCCACGCTTTTGTCATCAATCGTTTTGACTACTGCAATGGCCTCTATCTAGGGTTACTGGGGCAGATATCTGCCACTTGCAGCTAGTGCAGAACGCGACGGCCAGGTTGTTGACTGGAACCTCTAGAGCCATATAACACCTGTGCTGCACGAAGTGCACTGGCTGCCTATACAGTGGCGGATCATCTTCAAGGTCGCACTGCTGACCTACAAGACCCTACATGAGTTGGGACCTCACTACCTGAAAGAACTCCTGTCTTACTACTGCCCTCCCGCTCACTCTGATTCTCTGGCAAGGGATTGCTAGAGGTTCCCAGGGTATCCCTGAAAACTTCTGGAGGAAGATCTTTTGCTTTATGGCACCTACCCTGTTTAATTCTCTACCTTGCCAGATACGAGCTAGCCTGACCGTGGAAGGATTTAAAAAATACTTAAAAACTTATTTATTTAACCAGGCACTTTCAGGGTCTTATTGAGTGATTGCTGTTAATTGTTATCAATTTTATTGATCTTAATTTGTTATTGTACTGTATTGTAAAGGGGCCCTGAGCTCAGGAAGGGCGCCTTATATAAATAAATTTTACTTACTTACAAATGATTTTTTCTTGGCTGGGAGGAGAGGGGGCATTCAACTGAGGGAGGTTGGGAAATACACAGGAGGGGGAGGGGAAGTCACGGCTCTCGGACCAGTCAATAGTGGGGCTGGGATCCAATTATATTTCAAGGGGACCAAGCAACCCCAAAGCTTGAGCATCCCAAAGTTCGAGTGCCACGAAGCAAGAGTGTAGCATCTTGAGTAGCGTCTGCACAGGGAGGACAGCAGGCCACGCCAGTAGACAGGGAGGAGCCTAACTGGGAGGGCCACATATATCCATTACAGACTTGGGGAGTTCACGGTGGGGGAAGGGTTCCATGGAGTGGGGTAGGACCAGGATAAGGGAGGAGAGGATGTGCAGGGGCAATCAAGTAAGGCGGGAGATAGGAAGGGTTGTATGTTGCCTAGGATGTGGAGCAGCCATATTCCTGGGAGTGGCTTGGAGGGCACGGGGCTGTAGGGTGTGTTGGCAGGTGGGCCAGCTCAGGCAGGAAACAGGATGGTTGATGAGGGAACTGGCAGTATGGAGGAGACAGAATTGGGGAGAACACAGCCAGGAGGGGAAACTAATGAGGCCTCCAAAAGAGCTCAAAACAGGCACAAATAAGGGGAAACTAGGTGGGACAGCAGGAGGGCTGCACAAGTGGTCGCTGCCAAGGGAAGGAAGTGATGACTGGAGGAGGGTCAGGCACAGAGGCATGACTAAGTCTAGGTCGGAGCAAACATATCAGCCTATGGGAAGGGGGACTGGATTCGTTAATAGAAAGGAGATTAACATTGCAAATAGATTCTCTGGGTTGGCTAGTCCAGAAGACCAGGTAGCAGTAAGGAGGGAAGTTACAGTGAAGGAGCAGGGGAGGACACTACAGGGCAACAGTTACACAGCGGAGAGGCAGTAGGCAGTAAACCAAGGAGACAAGTATGTCTCTTTGCAGATGACACTAAGATCTGCAACAGAGTTGATGCACAGGGTGGGGTGGAAAGGATGAGAAGGGACTTGGCAAGGTTAGAGGAATGGTCAAATGTATGGCAGCTTAGATTCAATGCTAAGAAGTGCAAGGTAATGCACCTGGGAAACAAAACCCAGGGAAGAGTACACAATGCGGGTGAGATACTAACAACAACAAAAATGGAAAGGGACTGGGGGTAGTCATATCAGATGACCTAAGGTGGGCAAGCAATGGAGAGGCAAGCAAGGAGGGCTGGGGATACTGGGATGCATAGGGAGGCATCACCAGTAGAAAACAGGAAGTTATTATCTCTCTGTACAGACAGCTGGTGAGACCCCATCTGGAGTACTGTGTGCAGTTCTGGAGACCCAATCTCACAAAGACATAGAAAGGATGGAAGCTGTCCAGAGAGGGCAACTAAAATGATACAGGGGTCTGCACGGAGGACATATGAAGAGAGACTTAAGGGAGCTTAATATGTATAGCCTCGAGGAAAGGAGGGAGGGGATGATAGAAACTTTCAAGTACCCCAAGGGAATCAACAAAGTCCAAGAGGGTAGCATCTTTCAAAAAAAGAGGTGTGCAAGAACAAGAGGGCACAATTTGAAGATAGAGGCGGCTCAGAGGTAATTTAAGGAAGTATTTTTTCACAGAGAGGGTTGTGGATGCATGGAAATGGCCTTCCGGAGGAGGTTGTGGAGTCAAAATCAGTGGTGGAATTCAAGCATGCATGGGATAGTCATAAGGCAATTCTGGGGGGTGGGGGTAGGAAGAAGTAGGCTGCTGGTTAACTAGGATCTGCAGCTTATCCAGTAGGTAGAGAAATGGGCAGACTGGGTGGGCCAAGCGGTCCTTATCTGCCGTCAAATTCTATGACAGTGAGGTGATGCAGTCTCTCCAGAGGGAAGTAAGGAGCAAAGATACAAGAGGACAAGGGGAGCAGCAGACAGTCTGGGGAAGGTTAAGGTTAGGGAGAGAAGGGGAGTCAGAGTGGGGGAGGACCACATTTCAGGGAAGACATGGGGAAGTAACAGCAGAGGTGACAGCATGGTGGAGGGAGCAACAAATGAGTGCAAAGGGGAGGTTCCACAGACGGAAAATAGTTTGGAGGTGGAGGTCAGTACCCTGGTCATATTTGCGAGGGGGGAGAGGACAGGGCAAGGTTAGAGGACGCAAAGGGAGGCAGGACGGGTGGGGGGGAGATGAGACCAGCCTTGGTGTTGGGGAGGAGAGTGAAGGGCTACAAGAGGATTAGCAGGATAAGCGTACCAGAGAGCTCTAATTTAGGGAATTTACACTTATGGGTATAAGATGGTGGGAAGGTGCCAGGAAAAGTAACATCTGGGTAGAATGCATGCCAGGCATGACAGTGAGTAGAGTGGGGCAGAATATGGGCAGATATGTGGGGAAGGTGGAGAGAAGCCACACATTGTGGTGCACCTGGGAACAAATGATCTGGAAGGAAAAGGATGGAGAGTACAAGACAGCTTCAGGAAGTAGAAACTATACGTAAAGAGGAACAAAAGCGGTAGCCTTCTAGGAATCCTGCCAGGGCCAAGGGCTAATTACAGACAGGAAGAGAAGAATCAGTGACTTCAACAAGTGTAACAGGGTATGGTATGTGACCTAGGGTATGGATTTGTGGGGACTGGGGTAGTACATGGGATAACATGGACTTTATGCAGGGATAGGTTACACCTCAGCAGGGCAGGGTCACAGGTGTTGAAGCAGAAGCTGGGGATCTCAATAGGAGGTATAATTTAAACTAGGTAGGAGGAATTGGAGCTGACAAGCCCAGGAGGGAGGGTCCATTAACCCCCCAACGGGACAAATGTGACCTTAGAGTGAAACAGGGGTTGAAGTGAAGGGTAAAGAAGCAGAAAGGATAGAAGCAGTGTGGGGAATGGTTTCACTAAATGCTAGGAGCCTGGGGAATAAGTTGGCAGAGTTGCAGACACTGATGGCAGAGGGGGAGATGGACATAGCTGCCATTAATGATATGTGGGCAACCAGGCACCATGACTGGCACCTAACCATCCCAGGGTACAAACTATTCCAGAGGAACAGAGATAAAGGGAAGGCTGGGAGGTTGCCATTTACGTAAGGGAAGGGATCAGATATAACATGGAGGAAGGGAAGAAGAGCAGGTTGGAAGTAATCTAGCTGCAATTACACAGCCAGAAACGGACAAAGATCTGTCTGGGGGTCATTTACTGACCTCCAGCCCAGAAGGAGGACACTGACAGGGAACTGGGGGAGCAGAAAAGGAAGCATAGTGGCAAAGGGAGCACAGTAGTGGTGGGGGATTTTAATCTACCGGGGTGGATTGGAGCATTCCAGCAACCACTTGCGCCAGGAGCAGATCCTCCTGGAAGACAGGTTTCACCCAGAGGGTAATGAAGCCAATGAGGGAGGGGGAATATACTAGACCTGGTACTGGAAGATGGGGAACAGGTCAGGGATGTAAGGGTGGAGGAACCTCTACCAAGCAGTGACCACCGCATAGCGTGGTTCTCAATCAATCTGGGTAGGGAAGTAGCCACTACAAAAACTAGGATCCTGGACTTCAAAAGGGCAGACTTTGGTAGGATGGGACACATACTTGAAAGTCATATGGCAAGCATCCTCCCAGAAATGGACATGGAACAAAAATGGGCAGTCATCAAGGCAGGACTGGCTGAAACCACTAAAACCTGTGTCAAGAGCCAGAGCAAGAAAGCTGGGACCAAGAAACCAAGTTGGATGAGTAGAGAGGTTGTGGAGAAGGTGAGGGAAAACAGGAATGCATTTAAGATCTACAAAAGATCCAACAGGGCAGAAGACAGAGAATAATATGTGAAGAAACCCAAAGAAGTGAGCAGAGTGGTAAGGGCAGCAAAGACGGTTCGTGAACGGAGGTTAGTACAGGGGATCAAAGAAGAAGAAAAGGAGTTCTTCAGATTTATCAGAGAGAAGAGCAAGAGCAAGGATCAAATTGTTAGGATCAGGAGGGGAAGTGGGTGGGTAGAAAAGGGGGCTGAGCAGGCAGAAGTACTTAATAAATACTTCTTTTCAGTCTTCTCCAAAGAGAGGGATGGGCCTGTACCTGAGAAGAAAAGCGAGGTGAGAAAGGGTTGAGAAGAAGCAACCACAGATGGGGAAATCATGGTGGAAAGGGTGAGGGAGGGCCTAAAGTCCCTGAAGGTGGACAAGGCACCTAGCCCAGACGGAGTCCACCCCAGGGTGCTGAGAGTGTTGGCAGAGGTCCTGGCAGGGCCATTGGCGAACCTGTTCAATACCTCTCCAAACTTGGGGTGCATGGTCAGGGACTGGAGGGAAGCACATGTGGTACCTCTCCATAAGAGTGAGCCCAAGGACGAACTGGGAAATTACAGACCGGTAAGCCTTATTGCAATTGTGGAAAAACTGATGGAGACAATCCTCAAGGAAAGACTGTGGCAATTTCTTGAGGATAACAATCTCCAGGACAGCAGACAGCACGAGTTTGTCTCAGGCAGATCCTGCTAGACAAACTTGGTTGCTTTTTACAACTGGGTTACGAGAGCACTGGACAGGGGACATGCAGTGGATGTCTTCTACCTGGATTTCAGCAAGGCCTTTGACTCGCTGCCATGTGGTAGGCTGACCTGCAAGTTGAAGAGTCTGGGAGCAGGGAGGAAACTGGTCAGATGGGTTGAGAACTGGCTAAGAGTAGACCGCAGAAGGTAGTAGTGGGGGGCATGTGAACCCAGGCAGTAACAAGTGGTGGTACCACAGGGCTTAATGCTGACTGATTCTAACATTTTCATAGCCAACACTGCAGTGCAAATTAAGAGCAAGATTAGTCTCTTCGCAGATGACACAAAGATTTGTGCTGAGGTAGATGGGGGAGCCGAAAGTACTCCAGGAAGATTTGGTAAAACTGGAGGAATAGTCTCACACGTGGCAGCTTGGTTTCAATGCCAAGTAGTGCAAAGTGATGCATTTAGGAGGCAAGAACCCAGGACACAATTACTGGCTGGAGAGTGTCCTGTTAACAAAATCCATGGAGGAGAAGGATCTGGGAGTGCTGGTAACCGGGGACATGATCCACTCTGCTCAGTGCAGGAAGGCAGCAGCGAAGGCAAACAGGATGCTAGGATGCAGCAAGGGGGATTACTTCTAGGAGTGGGGAGGTCATCTTGCCCCTGTACAGGTCCCTGGTGAGACCGCACCTAGAATACTGCATGCAATTCTGGTGCCTCTACTCGAAAAGGGACATCAAACTACTGGAGGAGGTACAGCACAGGTTAACAAAAATGATCCTGGGGTTGGGGGACAGACCATATGAGGAAAGACAGAGAGCTCAATATGTATACCCTGGAGGAAAGAAGGGAGAGAGGGGATATGATTGAGACCTTCAAATACCTGAAGGGGTTGAACAAAGTAGATACAAGGTGTATGTTCAATCTGAAAGGTGGAAGGGAAACCAGGGGACACACTATGAAGCTGGAAGGAGGCAGGTTCAAGAGGGAACTGAGGAGGCACTATTTCACAGAAAGAGCAGTGGCAGGGTGGAACGCTCTGCCAGAGGAATTTGTATTGTTGCGGAGTGTTAGGGGCTTCCAAGGGGGTGGGACAGATTCAAGGGAAATCGGAGAGGGTGGGATATGGGGGGAGGGCATATGGGGTCCAATGGACTGAAGTGCTGCACACTTGAGCAGACTAGATAGACCAAATGGCCTGTATCTGCTGGCAATTTCGTATGCCCATAAGTAGAAAGGGACAGAGAGGCAAGTTAGATGCTTGCCACTGCCTGGAAGGATGGGAAGCAAATCCTGTGGATCGCTATGGCAGTAGGACAGGAGGGAGAGCTGGATGTCATTGTCCACGTGGGGACTAATGACCTGGCTAGGGACAGGCTTGGATAGAAAAAGGGAGGTTTAAGGACCTGGGAAGGGGTCTTAGACAGGTAGCTCACTCAGTAGCTTTCGCTGAGGTGCTGCCTATCTGCAACAGGGGACAGGAGAGGGAATGCACACCAGCAGTTTCAACTCATGGCTGAAGGAATGATGCAGAGAGGAAGGGTTTGGCTACAAGGGTTGTGAAGGAATTGGCAGAGGAGATGGCAGTTCTACTGGCTGCACTGTTTAATACTTCTTTGCAGACAGGATGCGTGCCACAAGACTGGAGGGTGGCTTATATAGTGCCTATCCATAAAGGGGGGGGGGGTCTACAGAGGAGATGGGGAATTATAGGCATTTTTTATTTAGCTTTTGTTGACCAGGTAAGTGCACTAGACAAATCCTGCCTATTTTCAGGCACAACCCAGGGAAGGGGGATACAGATGAATGCCAACTGACCTTGAACCAGATTAAGCTGTTGGTGGTATTTTTTTTTTTTTAGTGAATGAGGGAAATTTGGCCAGGACACCGGGGAAATTCCCCTACTCTTTTCGATAAGTGCCATGGGATCTTTAACATCCACCTGAACTACCACCAATCCAGGCAGATGGGACCTCGGTTTAACGTCTCATCCGAAAGACTGCACCCTCAGAAATGCAGCACCCCTCTCATGCTGCATTACAATGTCAGTATTGGGATATTAACCCAAGTGCCAGATGTGGGAACTGAACCCACAGCCCTCTGATCTCCTGGCCTCAGAGGCAAGTGTGCTACCTACTGAGCCACTGACACTGCTAGGCATGTCAGCCTAACGTTCTGTGGTAGGCAAAGTAATGGAGGGCTTTATCAAGGAGAGGATTGGGAGGCAGCTGGAATGGTTAGGGCACCAGGATGATAAACAGTATGGCTTCGTTCTGAGGAGATCGTGTCAGTCCAGCCTCGCAGAGTTTTATGACTGGGTGACAGGGGCCTTGGACAGACATAGGCCGGTGGACATCCTATACCTAGATTTCAGCAAGGCAGTTGATTCAGTACCACATAATGGGCTGATAAAAAAGCTGGGGGAGATGGGGGTGGGAGGACAGGAGCTTAACTGGGTTGAAAATTGGTTCTCTGGGCGTTTACAGAGGGTAATGGTGGGTGGGATACTCTCCTCTTCCAGGAAGGTAATCAGTGGGGTCCCTCAAGGTTCAGTATTGGGGCCACTATTGTTCAATGCCCATGTCTCGGATATAGGGAGGGGGGGGTTAGAAATAGGTTGAGTCTCTTTGCAGACGATTCAAAACTGGGAGCACCGGTGGATTGTGAAGAAGCGAGGGAGGCATCCTGGGGGATCTGGATACCCTAGACGGGTGGTCAAGGAGGTGAGGACTGAAATTTAATGCCGGAAAATGTAAGGTACGTCATTTGGGGGTCAAAAACCTGGGTCATGAAAATAACTGGGTGGGGGGGGTCTCCACACTGCAAGCCACATTGGGAGAAAGGGATTTAGGAGTGGCGATAGACGTCAAAATGAATAACTCTGAAAACTGTAGAAGAACTGCAGCCAAAGCAAACAGGATACTGGGCTGCATAGCCAGGAGAATTACGTCCAGAAGGAGGGATAATGCCTTGGTCAGGCCGCAGCTCGAGTACTGTGTACAGTTCTGGAGATCTCATCTGAAGAAGGTCATAGCGCTGCTGGAGAGGGTCCAGAGGAGAGCGACTAGGATGATTCTGGGCATGGAGGGGAAGCCTTATGAGGAGAGACTGGAAGAGCTTGGGCTTTACTCACTGTAGGAGAGAAGGGACAGGGGAGATATGATACAGGTTTTCAAGTATGTAAAAGGAATAACCAGGAGTGGAACCAAGGAGCTGTTTTGGCTAAAGAAGTGGGGAACACTGCCCAGCTGAAGGGCTTGTAACAGGGGATTGCAGAGAGCTGTAAGAGGTAAAGCCTCCTTCCTTCCAGCCTGTTTGTGAAGAGCTCTTACCCCATCCGCGGACTGTCCCACCCACCCAGTCCCGGCACTCCATTTACTGCTGCTTACAGGTCACATGACATATCATGTGACCTACCCCATTGTTTCTAAGTGTCCACTTTCCCATTTGCAGCTTATGCACTCCGACCACCAGGGGTTGCTGCACTGTCATCACTGGCACCACTCTAACCATTCCCCCATTTCCACTCCTCTTTAACAACTAATATCAACCCCTGTCCACTAGAAGTCACTACAGTTCTCTCCTAATCCATTCTGCTGCCTTCCTTTTCTCCTCTAATCTCTACTCCTTCTTTTCCATCTCTTCACCCACTGTCCCACTACAGTCCCCTTGCAGGTCCCCGATTGCAAAGTCTGTAGCCCATCCACTAAGCCAATGAAACAGGCCAATATTTACCTCTGTTTCAAAGCTTTTAACCATTCCTTCTCCCTACTCAGAAAAAATACTTATCCTCTGATCCACTGCAGGTCTCAAACCCACTGCCCTTGCTATCAGAGTCAGCAGCTCTACCACTTAACCATCATAACTGGCTATTTTTATCCCCAGTTTTAAGGCTGTCAAAGCCTCTGACCCCCCCCCCCCCCAATAGTCTGCTAAAATAAAATTTCTGGTATCACTGCAGGCTTTGAACCTTCCACCAGTGTCCTCAGTTCTACCACTGAGACAACAAAGCAGACTAACTCATGCTCAGTTTCTAAAGCTCTCAAAGTCTCTATCGCTATAGTCTGCCTAAAATAAATCTCTCCTCTCAAACCCTGTGCTTTTGCCACCATAGTAGGCAGCTCTGCCACTGAGCCTACAATTCAAGCTACTGTATCGTGGCATATCTCAAAGCTCTTACAGCTTTTCTGGCTCCCCCTACAACCTCTTTGTTCTGTCCCCAAAGCTACCTAGGCACATGTCTGTTCACTTACACCTTATGTGCCTCATCCTCTTAACCACCCTGGGTTTCACCGCCAATCACCCAGACCTCACCCCATGCCCTTTGTGGACTGCACCATTGCATCTCTCCAGAACTGTCCGCCCCCCCCTTGTCTTCACACACTGGACCCCAGCATCCACCTCCCACTGGCAGTCCCACCCCACCACCAACCCGCCCCCAGTTCCACCCCTTCTGCGTCCGCCCATCCCTCCAAACCCTGCCCATCCCTGCTCCACTACATCCTCCACCACCTCTAAACATACTCCCAAAAATATAACAACCTGCCACCCTATGGTTAGAGCCTTGGTCATCCTACTACTCCTCTCTGGTAATATCCACCCTAATCCAGGCCCTGCCCCCACCACTCCACCTACCAGATCCTCTGAACTCCGCATTGCCTCTCTGAATATAAGCAGCCTGCCAAAGAAATCTGCAGCGCTCCAGTGTTGGGCCACTCTTCACCAACCAGACATCACTGCCCTAGTGGAGACCTGGCTCTCCAAATCCACTCCAGATGCCTTTGTCTCACTCCTCGGATACACCCTATAATCGGGAAGACAGGGTAGGAAGCCGTGGGGGTGGCTGTGCATTCTACATCAATAACAACATTATTGGTCACATGCTCCCACCCCCCAAACTTTCAAACGGAGCACAAGTCCTCACCCTAAAAATCACCCCTGACCCCTCCAGGGGCCCACTATACCTCACAGTTGCCTACATACCCCCTAAGAACCAAAAGCCAACCGTCATATCCCTCAATGAATACCTCTCTAACCTACCACACAATGCTGAGCAGACACTAGTAGGGGACCTCAATATCAACTGGCTTGGCTCCTTGGCCGCACCAACAAAGGACTCGTTCTTGGCCCTTGACATGATCCAATTAGTTACCCAACCCACTAGACTTCACCCATCTACTGGTACCCACACCCTCCTGGATATCATTATCTCTAACCGCTCCAACAAAATCCAGGATATAAAAGTACTTCCCAACTCCCTAAGTGACCACTCACCCATCCTATTCCAATGAACCTCTTCCACACACAAACCCATAGCCCAAACAACCTTCAAAGGTGTCTCCGCGCAGGAGGGTTAAATAAACTTAAACAGCTGTTCACCCAAATGGATTGGTCCCCTGTTAATATAGCCCCCAGTGTCGACATTGCACTCAACCTGTTTACACAGGCCTTCACCAAGGCCTGTGACCTCTATGCTCCACTCACCAAACTCCGCACCAAAAGGCAACATGCTCCTTGGATAACCCCTCCCTACTCCAAATGTTGTGAGACAGGGACAACCTCTGGCACAAAGCCACAGAAACTGGCAGGTTGGCGGACAGACAATCCTATAATGCCACTCACAATAGATGCACTCAAACCATCCGTAAGGCCAAAGCAGACCACTATCAATCCGCTCTCACAACCACGTGGGGGTCTGAGAGGACCTTCTGGAGGAATATCAAAGAACTTAATGGGAAATCACGCTCCCCACCTCCCTCCCAGCTCACCATAAATGGCACTGCCTCCACAGACCCACTCATCATAGCAAATTGTCTGAACACCACCTTCTCAGATCTCAGCACTGTTCTCCCCAGTTGTTTCTTTGACCCTGTGCCCCAATCCCAACCCCCAACCCTGCAGCATCCTTGTTTCCTCCTGTGCAAAATATCCACCCATGAAGCCCGTCCATACCTACAAAAAGCGCTAAATAGCAAAAACCCAATAAATGACCCCCTAGATGCCAGGCTCCTTTGACTAGTCTTCAACCAGATCCTAGTCCCCATAACAGACCTGCTCAACAAATCCCTATGCCTAGGGCAATTCCCTAGTGCCTGGAAAGCAGCTGTCATTACCCCCATACATAAAAGTGGTGACAAAGCCTCTTCCAATAACTATCTACCCATTTCCATTATTCCCCCCCTTTCTAAAGCGTTAGAAAACATAGTTGCCACCCAACTTACTGAATACCTAGCCAAGTATGACATTCTATGCCCAGAGCAGCATGGCTTCCGTTCGGGCCATAGCACCACCATAGCCCTCCTAGAATTTACCAGCTTCCTGCACTCCTCCCTAGACACTGGTAACATTGCAGGAGCTGTGTTCATAGACCTATCCAAGGCCTTCAACATGGTCTGCCACCCTCTCCTTCTCGACTCCCTCCACCAACTTGGTTTCTCCACAGGCCCCCTAGCCTGGTGCTCCAGTTACCTTTCCACCTGGTCCCAATGCATCAAAATTAATGGGACCCTATCCGACACACTACCTGTCCGTTCTGGGGTGCCCCAGGGCTCTATCCTGGGGTCACTTCTTTTCTCCCTCTACCTAAACTCCTTACCAAAGGCCTGCTCCAAAAATATCTTACTATATGCAGATGATGCAGTGCTCTATGCTTCGCATCATAAGCCCACGCCCCTTCAGGAATCCCACCAACATGCCTTATCCCAGACCAAAACATGGTTTAAGGACCATAGACGGTCATCACAAATAGGACTGACATCGCCTGACGTCGGGCCGCATGGCAGACTTTTCTAGCAATCCCTGACGGGGGACTGCCCATCTGACGTCACGTGACTGATGTCAGCGTGACAGTATATAGTGGGCGGTCCACGCGCCCGCCCTCCAGTTCTCCCGCTGGAGCCAGGAAGAGGCCATACAGCAGGAGCGAACAGGAATTGGAGTCCCTGTAAAACAAAAATGAGGGGTAGGAGGGAGGAGGAGGGAAAAATATGACCTACTGAAGGAACCTCTCTCGAAGATCTACTGTTATGGTAAGTTCCTATGTAGCTGTACTATCTTACTTCGAGAAGGTTCCTTCAGCAGGTCATCACAAATAGGACTGAGTCCCAAGCAGTCCCTCCGAGGAAAGATAACAAGAAACTAGGGAGGTGGAAAAAACAACAAGTCCCACGGAAAAAACTGCAGTCCGGAAGGACCCAGCCTAGGACAGCAGACCCCGCAGAACAGCGAGGCCAAAGCCAGCTCTCCGCCTAGAAGCAATGTCCAGACTATAGTGCTTGGTAAAGGTATGGACAGAACTTCAGGTAGCAGCAGCACAAATGTCCGCCTCAGAAACGTTCCGGAGGAAAGTCACAGAAGCAGTCATACCCCTAGTAGAATGACCTCTGATGGAACCCGGTAGAGGTTTGTCGTACTTCTGGTAACAGAATCTAATGCAGTTGCCCAACCATTTGGAAAGACCCTGCTTAGACACTGGCTTGCTCCTTGTTCTCGGCACAAAAGAGACAAACAACTGATCGCACAAGCGAAATCCTTAGTTCTGTGCGTATAACACCGGAGAATTCGATGGACATCCATCGTATGAAGGAGTGCCTCACCCTTGTTAGCAGGGGCGGGGGATAATAAACTGGAAGCTCTATGGATTGGTTCAAAGTAGCTTCCAAAACCACCTTTGGGAGGAACCTCGGATGTGTTCTGAGGACCGTACGGTCCCAGTGAAAAATCAGGTAATGCTCCTTGCAGACCAGAACATGAAGCTCCGAAATCCTTTGAGCTGAAGTGATAGCCACAAGGAAGAGTGCCTTCCAAGAAAGGAAGCGCAGATCACTGCTCATGGCTGGCTCGAAAGGAGGCAAGGTGAGCTTTTCCAGAACGAAGTTCAGGTCCAAGGTGGGGTAGGGCTGTGGATGGGAGGTTTCAGATGGAGAATCCCTTTTAAGAATGTTTTTGAGACATCCAACTGAGCCACGGGTTTACTCTCCACCAGCTCGTGGTACGCTGAAATAGCCAAAAGATGCACTTTCAGGGAAGAATATGCCAGACCGGAGTCCGACAGATAAAGGAGGTATTGCATGACCTGTGGGGCAGAGCAAGAGAATGGGTTCCAGCCCTTTGCGGTCGCCCAAATGGAGAACCGCTTCCACTTCATAGCATAAGTGGAATGGGTGGAAGGTTTTCTAACTTCAATAAGGACCTGTGCCACCTGCGAGGAAACCCCGAAGCGGGAAATGGCTGTCTACAGGAGCCATGCATGCAGATGCAAGGTAGGTCCTGAGCCCCGGATGAAGCAGACGGCTGTGATCCTGAGTGAGGAGGTCGTGCGTCAATGGAAGAGGAACCGGTGGTTCCGCAGAGAGCTGATGAAGCAATGGGAACCAAATTTGTCTCGGCCAGAGAGGGGCGATGAGGATCATCTTGGCCTTCTCTGCCTGAAGCTTGAGGAGAACCCTCTGCAGAATGGGAAATGGAAGGAAAGCATACAAAAATTTCCTGTCCAGGATAGAGACAATGCATCGCTCCAGAAAGCACCTGGCTCTGGAACAAGCAAGCAAACCTTGGGAAGCTTTGCATTGAATTGTGAGGTGAATAGGTCGTGTTCCGGTCGCCCCCAATTTTGGAAAATGGAGTCCGCCACTTCCTGCTGTAGTTCCCACTCGTGTGCAGGAGTCCGAGACCTGCTGAGACTGTCCACCAGGACGTCCGAAACTCCCAGTACGTGCACGGCCACGAGAGCCAGATGGTGCTGGACCGCCCAGTTCCAGACCCTGGTCGATTCCCTGCAAAGAGGGTACAATCGGGTTCCTCCTTGTTTGTTGATGTACCAAACCACCGTCATGTTGTCCGTTTGGATCAGCAGTGTTCCCACTGGCAGCAGGGACTGAAACGCCTGTAAGGCGTACAGGACCACCCTGAGCTCCAAAACTTTGATGTGAAGAGAAGCTTCCAAGCTGAATCAGAGGCCCTGGACCTGGTGTTCTCCTAGATGAGCACCCCTCCCCAGATTCGAAGCATCCGTGGTGAGAGTAACTACTGGTGCAGGACTCCGAAACGGAAGCCCCAGGGAAAGATTGTGTGGCTCCATCCACCACTGAAGATCCTTCCAGACCACTGAAGAGATGAGGACTGGGTGGTCCAGATCGTCTAGAAGCTGGTCCCACTGCACCCTCAGGGACCACTGAGTGATCCTCATGTGCAGCCTGGCTAGGGGGACAGTAGTAATGGAAGCTGCCATGAGGCCTAACAGGCGGAGTACTTGCCAGGCTGGGATAGTCTTGCATGAAGCCATCTTGGAGGCCTGAAGAACAAGAGACTCCACTCTGTCCTGAAGGAGGAAAGCTCTGCCCCAGACCGTATCTAGAACTGCCCCTATGAACTGAAGTCTCTGGGCAGGGGAAAAAAAGGACTTGGATATGCTGACCGTGGTCCCAAGATGGTTGAAAAGGTCCAGAGTAAAGGACAGAGCCTCCACTAAAAATTCCCTGGACAGGACCGCCAGGAGCCAGTCGTCCAGGTAAGGAAACACTGCGATACCCCTGCGGCGTAAAGACGCTGCCACCATAGCCAGGCACTTGGTGAAAACCCAAGGTGCCGAAGACAGACCAAAGGGGTGCACTCAGAACTGAAAGTGCTCCCCCTGGAAATGGAATTGCAGGAATCGACGGTGGCTAGGGAAAATAGGAATATGCAGGTAGACATCCTGCATATCCACAGCACAGAGCCACAGATTGTCCAGAAGGAGCGGAAGGAGGCTCTGGAGCATCAGCATGTGAAACTTCTTGTACTCGACAAACTGATTCAGCTGACCGAGATCCAATATGGGTCGGGAGTCCCCGGTCTTCTTTGGAACCAGGAAAAAATGGGAGTAGAAACCCTTTCCCCTTTGCCCTGAGGGAACTCACTCGACTGCTCATTTCAGCAACAGCGATTATATCTCCTTGTGAACGAGGGTAGCATGGTCCCCGAGGCAACGGCAGGAAAGAACTGGAGGGCGGGTGTGGGGACCGCCCACTATATACAGTCACGCTGACGTCAGTCACGTGATGTCAGGTGGGCGGTCCCCCGTCAGGGACTGCTAGAAAAGTCTGCCGTATGGCCCGACGTCAGGCATCAGTCCTATTTGTGATGACCTACTGAAGGAACCTTCTCAAAGTAAGATCCACTGTTTACACAGTGCAGTGCTCCTTGCTGAAGGTCACATGACCCACCCTTCTCTGTCACAGCTGACACCACCATACTTTAGAAATAGGATTAGGCTAATTGTGGCCCTCTCCGCAGTGGTGGAAATACAGTTATATTGTCAGACGTAAATTGGTTAGCTGTACCTCAAAGGATTCAGTCTCAGAAAACGTGAACTATACTAAAATAACATTTTTAATATTCCAAGGTAATTACACAGATTCTATAGGAGATTATAGCAGAACTAAAGGGAATAGCAATTCTACAGAAATGAAAAGAAACTGTTTTCATACAGATTTCACACAGAAAAAAAATGTATCTCTCTCTCAAACCCTCTAGCTGCCTCCCATGACACATCATCCAGTATGTCACCCAGACACCACAGATTCAAAATCTTTTGTCTGGAGCTGCTGTTGGAAGGACCAGCTTATAGCAGCCTGCTGGGTAATTAACATGAACTCCTTTTGCAGGAATATCTATGTTAGCTAGCAGCTTTCTGACATCAAAGACACCCCTAGTGTTTATCCATATTTCAGAGGTCCAAAGTAATAAATTGTCAAGCAGGCTATGTTTGGTCTGTTTTTATTTTCAGAGACACTGAAAAAAAGGCTGGACTGTTTTCCAGTAGAAATAATTTATTTTTCACTACAATTTTTGAATTAACTGCTCAGCAGTTGGTGATACGGCACCAAAATAATCTGTCATATATAAGAAAAGAAATGTAACACAGTACAAGTATGCCTAGCAAACTGTTACAGTCCACTTTCTGCTGTTTCCCTTTTTTACTGTTTGTGATTTCCGTTTCTTTGCAAGTAGCTCCTATTGGTATGGCTAGATAACTCTAGACACTGACTGGAAAACATAAAAAGTTCCACTTTAATCAAGCTCAGTCTCATCTCTGAGGCTGCCTGTATCAGTGACATTAAGTACGTTTACATGATAGGTCAACTTACCAGATAACCAGTTATTTGGCAACTGAACAGAAACCAGGCTACTGGCAGTACTGGGTTTTTATTATTTATTTATTTAAAATGTTGTTTACTGGGAAAGACACACTGAGCTGGAGCTCATTTCCAGGTGCAACCTGGGGGAGGGGTACAGTAATGGATCGAACAATGTAAATGGACATCATATTACACACACGATACAAAAAGCAGAACAGAAACAACACAGCAAGCGATAAGTCAAATGTAAGACACCTCTATAGTAGGCAATATTACAAGATAGGAGAGCAGCATTATTGGGGAAGATAACTAGCAGGGCATGATTTCAGTGCAGAAACCCAGTATGAGTGGTTATCCAGACTTTGTTACCAGATAACTCTATTACTGAGTTTTTTCAGCTAGCAGTAGCACACTTGTTTACATGTACCGTTAACTAACTCAGTTTACCAGTGTACTCTGCAACATGTAATCACACCAACTGAGTGTTGAACTCTACTGAGCAAACTTGGAGGTGAAAGTGCATTCACATCACCTTCTGGCATCTTTTTAGAATTCAAATGACACTGTGGCATTCTGCGAAACAGTGCTGATGGGTTGCACTGTACCTATAAAAGGATCTCTTCCTATTCATTGCTGCAATTTGTTTTTTAAGGAAGTAAATGTTGTTCTGAGTCTGTGCCCCCACAACGGCATCATCACTTTTCAGTTTGTAAGAGCGGTGCTTCCCAGTCGAGAAAACAGGTGGTTCATGGACTTCCAATCACCTGGAATGTTGTTGTACCGTAATGTTCCATGACCTTTGAACTATGGTACAACAAAATTTCAGCTGAGATGGAAATCCATGCAGAACAAGGGCCCGTTATACAATATAGTAACTTTTTGTTTAGTATTACTGGGTGCTGTGCAATAATATGGTCGATGGATACAGAGCTAGTATTAGCAAATGATGTGTAATAATACGGTTGACAGATAAATATTAAGAATGTCAAGTAAGTAATGTCTCAAAATGTAAGGTGGTACACATAGGTTTAAATAACTCAAAAGTAGATTACTATGCAGGAGACATTAAAAGGAATAGCAAACATACTGAAAAAAGATCCTGGTATAATTATAGCTGGAAATTTTACAATGAGATCACATTATAGTAACCTACTACAGAAAACAGATGACATGATACATGATACAAAGAAAGCAGACAGCACCAGAAATATTAACATTTGTGCACAATATATAGACCGTAAATAAGACATTTGGATTACGGACCGCAGTTCTGGTCACCGCATGAAACAACAGATAGAAACACACTAAAAAAAAATCCAGTGTAGATTCACCAAAACAATCTCACGACTAAGACATATGTGGTTCAAGATAGGTTGTAAGAACAAAAACAAGGTGGTGTGTCAGCATGTGATCTGAAAACAAAACGGTAATATTAAATGCATGCTGAAAGAGTTCAAATCAATGTTTTGCTTATTTCTCTTTTAGTTCCTGAACAAGACCCAAGGTTGAAATGTTGATTTTAACTATATTTTCTATTTTCAGCGTGCATTTAATATTTCCATTTTGTTTTGTTTCAAGGATTGGTTGTTAACTCTGAACGTGCATGTTCTGGGGGAAAGAAGGAAAAGGGTGACTTGTTAATGTCTGAGACCATAAAAGATGATAATCTATTACAAACCATGGGAATAGAATGAAATAGTTCATGTCATAGTCTCAAACATCATCATTAACAATCAAAAGGAACCAACTTTAGAATTGACAGAAGGAAGTATTATTACACCAAGAGCATAGTTCTTGGTGTGTGAAATTTATTACCTGATACTGTAATACACAATACTTAAACAAGTGTATTTAAAAAGAACCTGGACAATCACTTGGCTAGGCAAAATCAAAGTCTCCAGCACTAAGAAGTAGGGGTGGTGGCTATGGGCTTCCATGGCCTAATATTGCCACAACAGACAACAGTACTGACAATAGTATAGCAGTATGTAATACAGACTGCTACATAATAATATGGTTGTCGAAAGTATACCTAAGTATTACTGAATACTAGAAAATTATATAAGAAAAAAAATACCAAAAAGTTAAGAGTCAATCAGAAACATGTCAGGCAGGACGTTTTGTTTGCCTTGGTGATATAAATTATACTTTTATTTATTCATGCATTACTCTGATGAGTTAGTGTGTGCCAGAACCTTTTTTTCTTACATTACTTGTTGGTGCTTGAGCACCACGTCCCAGGGCGCACTCATTTTGGATAGTATTACTGAATGCTGTTTAATAATGGTCGATGGGTGCTGGTCAAGTATTACTGAGTGCTGTACAATAATGTGGTTACAGAATACATGTGTAGTATGACTGAGTGCTGTATAATAACGTGGTTACTGGATACAGGTCTAGCATTACTGGGTGTTATACAATAATGTGGTTACTGGATGCATGTCTATACTGGGTGCTGTACAATAATGTGGTTACTGGATACAGGTCTAGTATTACTGAGTGCTGTACAATAATGTGGTTACTGGACACATGTCTAGTATTACTGAGTGCTATACAATAAGTGCGGTTACTGGATACAGTTCTAGTATTACTGAGTGCTATACAATAAATGCGGTTACTGGATACAGTTCTAGTATTACTGAGTGCTATACAATAAATGCGGTTACTGGATACAGTTCTAGTATTACTGAGTGCTATACAATAAATGCGGTTACTGGATACAGTTCTAGTATTACTGAGTGTTATACAATAATGTGGTTACTGGATGCATGTCTATACTGGGTGCTGTACAATAATGTGGTTACTGGACACATGTCTAGTATTACTGAGTGCTATACAATAAATGCGGTTACTGGATGCATGAAAGACAAAGGGAGGGATAGTGAGACTGAAGGGGGAGGATGGGAGCAGCGTGGAGGATGACAAAAGTAAAGCTGACATAGTGAACAGGTATTTCTGCTCAGTCTTTACTGAGGAAGAGGAGGGTAATGGGTCTGAAGGGAATACAAGGGGTGAGAATGGTGCAGAAATGGACACAAGTCCCTTTACACGAGAAAGGGTCCTGAAGGAACTGGAAGTAATAAGAGTTGATAAAGCAATGGGGCCAGGCAGGGTGCATCCCAGGGTCCTAAAGAACTAAGAGAGGTGGTGGCACCTCTGGCTATCCTGTTTAGCTGATCACTGGAAACAGGGAGGTACCCAAAGACTGGAGGACAGCATGATGTAGTCCCCTTATACAAAAGTGGGAACAAAGAGGAAGCAGGGAACTACAGACCAGTCAGCCTCACCTCGGTAGTGGGGAAGATCATGGAAGCACTACTGAAGGAGAGATTGGTGGAATATCTGGTTATCAATGGACTACAGGACCCAAGGCAGCATGGTTTCACCAGGGGGAGGTCATGTCAGACCAACCTCGTTGAATTTTTTGACTGGGTGACTAGGGAGGTGGATCAGGGGAGGGCAGTGGACATGGCCTATCTGGACTTCAGTGGGCCTTTGACACTGTGCCACATAGAAGACTATTACACAAACTGGGGAATATGGGTGTGGGCAGGACAGCAGTGTGGTGGGTAGGTAACTGGCTGGGTGGCAGGACACAGAGAGTGGTGGTAAATGGCTGTCACTCCACAGAGGGAAGAGTGACCAGTGGGGTACCACAGGGATCAGTGCTGGGACCGGTCCTATTCAACATCTTCATCAGTGACATTATGTAGGATCTAGAGGCAGAATTTCACTGTTTGCTGATGACACAAAGCTCTGTAACAGAGTAGACACACCAGAGGGTGTAGACAGAATGAGAAGCGACCTGCAGAAACTTGAAGAATGGTCAGGGGTTTGGCAGTTGAAATTCAATGCAAAGAAGTGCAAGATAATGCATATGGGGCACAAAAACCCTGGCACAATATATCAGTTGAGGGGTGAGGATATAGCGTGCACCAAGCAGGAGAGGGATCTTGGGGTTGTCATCTCTGATGACCTCAAGGTATGGAAGCAGTGTGACAAGGAGCAGGTAAAGCAAATGAGATGCTGGGATGTATAGGCAGGGGCATCACCAGCAGGAAAGGAGAGTCATAATTCCTGCTAAAAGACACTAGTGAGGCCCACCTGGAGTACAGTGTACAGTTCTGGAGACCATACCTACGTGAAGGACATAGGGTAGAGAAGGTTCAGAGGAGGCAACAAAGATGGTGCATGGATTGCATCACAAGTCCTATGAAGACAGGTTGAAGGAACTGAACATGACTCCCTGGAGGAGAGGAGGAGAGAGAGGATATGATAGAGAGACATACAAGTATCTTACAGGGAGGAACAGGGTGCAGGAAAACACTATTTTTAAGCGAAAAAGATGTTCCAGGACTAGAGGCATGGGATGAAGTTGGAGGGAGGATGATTCAGAGGAAACATGAGAAAGAATTTCTTCCCAGGACGGGTGGTGGACAAGTGGAACACCCTGCCAGAGGAAGTGGTGGGGGCTGAAACAATCATGGGATTTAAGAATGCATGGGATAGACATAAAGGAATTCTAGAGGTCAGGGGTAAGAGGCAACAGACTTCTAGGAAAACAAACTGAACTTACAAGCTCAAATGGGCAAACTGGGTGGGCCATAGGCCCTTATCTGCTGACACTGTCTATGTATCTATGTATACTGGGTGCTGTACGATAATATGGTTACTGGATACAGGTCTAGTATTACTGAGTGTTATACAATAATGTGGTTACTGGATGCATGTCTATACTGGGTGCTGTACAATAATGTGGTTACCAGACACATGTCTAGTATTACTGAGTGCTATACAATAAATGCGGTTACTGGATACAGTTCTAGTATTACTGAGTTATACAATAATGTGGTTACTGGATACATATCTAGCATTGCTGAGTGCTGTATGAAAATATAGAGTATGGTTTGGGGCTACTGGGAACTGAAATCGCATAAGTCAATAACCCTATTGTGTTCCTTCCCCTGGCTTGCTGTGCATGTTGCTTTTGCAAATCCGCCCCCCCCCCCAATAGATAGCACCAACTCTTGCTGACTTCTCTGGCTGTCCTCACAGAAGACAGAACCCAGTTCTGTGGGGAAGAAAAAAAGTCAGAATCCGTGAAGTGCGGGTCAGTCCAATGAACTGTCAGCAGGAAAAGAAGCAGACTGCCCAAAACTACAATTTATAACTAAAATCACTGTTCAAATTAACAGTTACTTTGCTGAAATAAACACAACTATAGCCCCCTGAAACTGTGCCTTGCTAATTCTGACTGCCATCCACCACCTGCTTTCATTTTCTTTTCGGCAGTTTACAATCTGTTGACTGCCTGCTTTCCCTGCCATTCACTCTCCAGTACTTCGCACCACAAATTCAATTAGCTAAATAAGAAAACTAGAACTTATTTGAATACTGTCTGACATGCCTCATGTCCAGCCCTACTCAACGTAATGTGCGCTGTTTTGTTCTGTAGATATGACAGCACACAGCGCTCCCACTTGCAAGGGCTTCACTTCTCTCTCTCTCTCTCTCTCTTTTTCTTATCTGGACTTTTTTACTAAAACCATACACTATAGCAAACAAAATATGGGCACCCATACATAACTCGCTTTGTGTTTCCATCTTGGGGTTGAGATAACAGCTCCACTCTCGGTATCGCAACCCCTTGAAGGAAACACAGGCTTTTTGTGTATGGGTGCCCATATATTATTCCTTATATGGTTGAGGGATGCATGTCTAGTATTACTGAGTGCTGTGTAATAATATGGTTGATGGCTATATGTCTAGTATTACTGAGTGCTGTATAATAATATGGTTGATGGATACATGTCTAGTATTACCAAATGCTGCACAATAATAAAGTTAGTAGATGCATGTCTAGTATTTCTGCATACTGTAAAATAATACAGCTGATAAATATGTGTTTAATACTACTGAATGTTGTAAAATATGGGCAATTGATAGAAGTCCAGTATTAGTGAGTAATGTATAATAATACAGTGAAGGATACATGTCTAGTATTTCTGAGTGCTGTATAATAGTTCACTGCAAAAAAAAATCACTATATCAAAGAAATAAGTAGACTTCAATCTTAAATCAACAGAAGTAGGGAACTAAGACACAACGCTTAAGAAAAACAGAGATAGGCTGACCCTGTTCATTGCTATTTTTTTACACTGTGGACAGTTTGGTAGGCAACAACATACTCAGCAGTGGTTTGAAAGGCACATCAAATTTCTTGCACGCTGATATCTCTAAGACAGGTCAACATGTTATACAGAATGAGATAATATGGCTTCATTATTTTAATAATAAAATCATTTTTTTTTAAATTTACTTACATATTACAGTTCATCTCTGCTTTATATTCTTTCATTTGACCTTGACTGATTGCGAAGGTTGCTCCAATAATGAGAACACCATTTCGTCTGTAACTGACGACTGTAGATGTTCTTTCAGTCTCTTGTGAATGGATGGTTATGAAGACAAGGTTACAGAAAAAAAGCAACCACAAGTGTATACTCAGACTCATTATTGGAACTAACGTGTGGGCAATGTTTCAGCTAGCACAGCGTTTTTACCTAAAGGAACCTGCCCCTCTTGAGTGTATGAGAAAGAGTCAGACAGTCAGATTCCTTTCTGTTCACTACAGTACCTTGACATTTCATACCCAAATAAAAGCGATACAGAAAAGGAGCAAGCTACCACCAAAGGTAATTGTTTCACCGAACATAAAAAGGGGTTTTGTTAGGTATTAATTGTTCTAAAGAAAATACAACACCAAAATATATTCTGAAAGACTGATACAAGATGTTTTGCGCCACATGTTACGATTCATTCTCCTGTCGTAGTGGATTTGACTGAAGTTATTTATACAAAATTTCTGCATTCACCCATATGGATTAATAAATGTTTATGAAGTATCACAGTAATTAAATAACAACCCCTTAGGACTTGATTTTCCCCAAAAAAGAAATAAATAGAGAGAAAAAGAAATAATTACTACAAAAAACAACCACCACATAAATTGTGAATACCAGCAAAGACCCTTGCGAAATCAATTCCTAAAGATTATGGTAAGTTGTTTATTAATAGATCATCTCCCTGTCGAATTCAAACCTCCACTGACACGAACATGTTATGATATTAAAACAGTCCCAAGATGCACAGTGAATGTATACTATATTTACCATTTATTGTTCCTGTGCCAGACTGAGCTCATAATGGGGCAGAAAACAATGTTGCAAAAAAAAGATACAATTATGCATTACACAGTAAGTATTGATTTCAAGGCACATCACAGTTTATCAGCACACATGGTTTGGAATAATCTGACCCTGGACAGGGATGTAATGGTGAGCAGCTGCTACCCCATGGGCAACAAAGGCACAATAATGGTTAAGAAAATAAACTGCAAAGGAAAACAATATGTGATGGGCAACTTACTATCTCTATGGCTTGCATTAACATACAGTCAAACACAACATTTGTAAAACACTGTCTTGTGCGACATCTCCCTGGACCCTGTTGTAATACAAAACCCCAATGCTGGATGCATATATATATATATATATATATATATATATATACTAGCTTTCCTTCCCCCACTATCATATACCATTACAGGGCATCGTGCTGGGCCCTTTGGCCCACACAAAGCAGCTGTCCCATGGGGGCATAGCAAATCCTAGACACCACATTTCTATACGTGTGTGGCTGTAGTACCATAACTGATGCACTGACGCAGGGGTTATTCACAAGGAATTTAAACTATGCGTGCATATGGCTCAACCGTGCAGCAGGCTGGTGTTGGGCTGCGTTACAGCACAGGAGCGTGGGGATTGAATCCAATCCTGAATCCCTTGCTCTGCATTGGAGCTGTGTACACGGTAGAAGCACACGCTCAACAGAAGGTAAAGTGCTCACGAGTCTAGCCCTCACGGTGAACAGTGGAGAGCTTGATATTGTGGGTGATCACAAGTTGGCTCCTCCCTCACAGGTCAAGCATGAGTTTGGCGCAACTGCTACACTGTATAGAGAGGAGACAGTGTGGGAGGGCAACATGCTGACTGTTTGGGCCCTTCCCCGTGAACAGTGGGGGAGCTTAGAATAGTTGATGACCATACAGTATGTAATCCTCCATCATTTATTTCAAACATTTTATTAAGAAAGATACACTGTGCTGGTATCAGCTCATTTTCAGGTGCGTGCTTGGGGAAAGGGGAATACCTGCAGTCTCAGGAGGGGGACAGCAAGGTCAGCACCCAGGGTGGGGGCTGACCAAACGAGCAGACACGAAAGACCGTTAGGCCTATTCTGCTGGCATTTTAGTATGTTAGTATGTAATTAGAAACAGGGCAAATGCAAAGTACAGTGAATAAAAATGCAACAGTAGGAAAACACTGAATTACAAAATACATTACAGTAATATACTTCTAAGAACAATATTGCAATGCAATAAAAATGGAGAAAATAAAAGCAATAACAATGAAAAAAATATGATAGGTGGGGCAGTCATAACAGGGAGCGAATTAATGTAGAAGTGTCAGCGTAGGATGGATTAAAATGGACAACAGTTCAACCCCACATCAGCAGCAACTGTAGGAGTGTGAAGAGAAATCACAGAGCAGTAGTTTCAGGGTATGAAAGGAAAGAGCAGATCATACTGACGGGAGAGAGAGAGAGACAGAGAAAGACAGAGAGAGACACAAAGTTTAAGGAAACGAAATGAGAAGGCAGCTTGCCCAGCAGCAGATTTCAATGGGGGACAGCAAGACAATGAGAGCAAGGATTGCAAAGTGAGTAAGAGGTAGATTGGGGGAAGAGAGTGGAGAGACAGGTTAGAAGGGGAGGGCACCAAATTAGGATTTAGAAATAAAGGAGATATAGTGGATAAAGCGCATTGGATCTAGAGAGGGGAAGGAGAGGGAGGTGTGCAAAGAACAGTGGTGAGTGCTCAGAGTTTTTTGAGGGAAGTCAACAGAAGTGGTGAAAGAGAGAGTCCAATCTTGTTAAGATGGACTTGGAAGCAGTGCTATATACGATGTCCCCATAGTTGTAAATGGGGAGAATCATCTTAGTGAGGATCTCTCTGTGAGCAAGAAGTGGGATGCTCCTTGAATTCCTGTAAAGCTCACCATGTTTAGGGTGTAGCTTCTTGTGGATAGCATTCACACTGAACAGAGAACTCAAAGTGATGGTCTAGTCAAACCCCAAGGTACTTGAAGGAGGAGACATCTTCAAGTGCTTCATCTTTAAGGGTATGGAAAGAAGGAAAAGGAGTGACTAACAAGGCTCCGTCTGGTGACAAAAAACACAGATTATTTTCTTGGCACTAAGGTGGAACCCCTTGTTACCCGGGGTTACTAGAATCCCAGTAAGACCTAGTGGTAGGCAGGGAAGGCAGCTTGTGAAACTCCAGTTAAATGGGTTTCACACTGTCTCACTCTGTTCTCAGTCTCAGCTGAGACTGAGAGATGACATCACCAATAGAACTGTCGCAGCTGCATGAGCCACATTGGAATCTGCAGCAAAGGGAGTTAGAACGTTGGGAGTTTTCAAAAAGTCAGTCTCCTGTTTGCTTTCAAAGAGGAAGAAGCAGTTCCAGTTTTGCCTTCAAGTGGTGGAGACCGCTGTTCGGGTCTCAGTGCCCTTCCCTCCGGGGGGGGGAGGGGGTAAAGATCCCCATGTAGATTCCAGGGGCAATCCCCTAAATTCTGCAGAAGAAAGAAAGCTGCCTATTTCAGTTTCAGTCAGTGTTTGGAAAGTGGGAAGAGTTGAAATTGGCCTGTGGGGCACCTGCAACAAAAGGGTGAGTGTTCGCTCTAATATGAGATGGCAAAAAATGTGTTTCTTCAGCCTGGGATATGTGAAGAAATCTGGGATTTGAACTACTATTTGGGAGGCCTATAGGACTAGGACAAACACATCGAGTAGTGTCAAAAGCTAGAGTGCTGTGTGAATTCAAGTAATATTGTAGAGGGGGTGCGACAGTTCATCCACCATTTAATCTACATTCAGAAGTTTCAATTTTTCCAGAGAAATGACCGGGTATGGGCTGTGAGAGCTGGAGATGGGAACACCCCTCATCTTTAGTAACCAGATCCATCTCTATGAATTTCTGCTGTGATTGCTACTTGCCTCATGTGCTTGGCCAGTGATGAGTGAAGTACCCAGACGTGGGTCGCAAATGGGAAAATCTTTCTAGGAGTCGCAGACTCTAGGTGGTGTGGTGAGCCACAACAAGTGTAAAGAATTCTCTTTGTGAGATGGGAGTCAGAAGAAGTAAGAAGGAAATCTCTCTAGGAGTCGCAGACTCTAAGTGGTGTGGGGAGCCACAACAAGAAAATGGGTTCATTCTTCCAATGGACTGCCATTCAAGTGGCCGGCAGGGGAGCCGGACCAGTCGGGCTGTGTACCCAAAGCACGTGCAAGTCCGGGCTGTGTGCCCGGTGGGTCCAGAGCCTGAAAACAGTATAATTGGTTCATTCTTCCCGTGGACCGCCTTCTAGTCTCTAATCTGCATTACCAGTAAATGCAGCCCCATGGGGGTCCATCTATGCTTTGTTGTGTTCAGCTAGTTGTGAATAAAAGCCACACTGTAAAATCCCATTCCTGATTCTGGACATTACAGTTATTGCTTCCTGTGTTCGGATTTACTTGGGTGCTCCTGTGCAGAGTAGCCAAACCTAGGTCCCCTTGTGCCGAGTAACCTCATCCTCCCCGGACCCAGGTCCCCACCAGGTATTGCTGCCAGTGCCAACAGCATGCCACCTGTCATTTTGGTAAAAGGGCAGGGGTGAGGGGTTACAAAAATGGAGGCACTGCTTTGGATTTGTTCGGGAAGGAAGGAAGGTGCCTGGGCAAGGGGACTAGCGTTTTGGCTATCTGGCAGTGGGTAGCCCAAAAAGCTGAAGCAATTTCCTTACTGTGTGTTGCTGTGTGCTGTGAATCTTGTGCTGCTGTTTAAAAAATGCCAACTGTTTACCAAGGAGCATTAAAGCCAAAGAGTGTGCCCTTGTCCTGCATCAAAAATTGTTTACAGCATTTTTGCCTGCTTTAAAAATGAACTGTGGTAAATAAAAGTGTGGAAGACTAGGGGTAGCAACAGAGAAATTATGTCCTGGACGTTTGCAATGCTTTTTAAAATGAATTCTTGTGAAGGAAAGTGTGGAAGACTAGGGTTAACAACAGAGAAATTATGCCCTGGACGTTTGACATGCTTCTTAAAATGAATTCTTGTGAAGGAAAGTGTGGAAGACTAGGGGTAGCAAAAGGAAGATTATGCCTTGGATGTTGGAAATGCTTTCTGTGTAAATGGAGAGACTGCAGAGTTAATGGCTATGTCATATGGTTGAAATGGGCTCCCGCTGTGGAGTCAGTTGAAAAAAATAAAGTGCATTCTGCAGTTTAAATTTGTCTGCTCGACGATCGCCGTGAGGAAGAAGAGGCTCATTTGCATGGCGTCTTGTGGTTGGTCAGGCTGCAATCAGTCCCGCCCCTCAGCCAGCTCTACAGAGAGTGCCTCAGCATTCGAGAGGAGGGAGTGAGAGTGGAGTGTGTGTACTGGCAGTGGAGGAGCGTTGCGGAGTATTCAAAGTGCTGTGAACAGTTACAAAATAGACATTTTAGTTTAAAATCGGGTTCAACCCGCAAATCGATCATTAAAATAACAAGTTTGGTGGTTAAAACGACGATCGCTAAGACTGCCCGCCTATTTGTGTACGGAGGCCTTCAAGAACTGGCTGCAGGCCGTTTTACCCCATCGCAGCAAGTTGCTACTGATCACAGTAAGTAAACAACCCAAAAACTGCTCAAATAGTGATTTTCAGCCTATGCCATATAAAATGTGTGTGCAGCAGTGTAATCGCTTTGCAAGTAACGACTGTGTGAAGTCCTGTCAGCAAGTGCAAGTCTGTTAAGCCATTGAATGTGTGCATGGAAGTGAAAATAGCCTCAGTTTAAAGTTTGCAGCCAGAGAGAGACTGTGGGTTGTAGCAAAATGCAACACTAGTAGAAGCAGGCAATCCTGTGCTAAAACCTGAAGCTTTTAAGGAACTGTGAATTAAATAAATGTTACCAGCTTATAAAAAGTCCAAGGAAAATCCTGTAAATGTGTGTAAAGCCAGATCAGAGCAAGTTGTGCAGTTTGAGTAAAAGTTATCAGTAGCTGGTGTAAATCGGGTGCGCAGTGGCTTGACCCAGATTCTAAATGTTGATGCACAGGGGTGCTGCCGCCACCATTACAGGGTGGGGTAGTAAAGTAAACACAGCAGCAGAGGAGCCATTTTAAAACTATAGAGTGTGTTCAGTAAAGTGGGACTTTCGGTTACAGTGAACTTTTGTTTATTTTTCTGCAGTTATGGCCTCAGGACCAGCTCGTTACCCGGATCATGCCCGGGTTGCAGTAACAGCAGCAGTAAATAGACTGAGAGATATTGAAACGTGGTGCTATGGAGGGCAACTGCCTCCTCATGTAGCAATTCCTAATTATCCAGTGCGTGTATGCCAAATATGCCTGAGTGCTGGAAGGGACGTCTTCATGATTCCTCACTGTGCTGGATGCCTTCAAAAATATGGCTTGTATAAAGCGCCCAATTGCTTGGCCCCCACATGGACAAAAATTCAGGAATCTGCAGTTGGCAGCACACAGCACCAGGCGGAGCCTGTGGAGGAAGGCCCCTCGGGGGAGTGTCGCACAAAGCTAGAGGGTGCAGAGTTAGAGACAGAATCAGAAGTTGAAGTTTTGGATGCTGGATCCCAGAAAGAAAGTTTGGATAAAGCATCAGTAGACCCCTGGGTGGGGGGGTCTAGCCCAAGTCTCTTAGGTGAAGATGAGATGCGGGAGGCCTTTGAATGGGAGGTGTTGACCTCCGCGCCTAGTGATGAGTGGATAGTCTCAGGGGTGAGAACGACTGCTCACTCCTGGGCTCAGATCCTCAGTGAAGAGGAAGATGAGGGGGAACCTATGTGGCTTTGTGAGAAAGGAACGGGTACACAGCCTCAAGATCTTGCCTCGGAGGAATGTACTGAAGAAGGTGGTGATGCCACTACCCTGGCTTTACAGGAGGAAGAAGTCAGGGATCCGTTTCTAATTTCCTTGAGGATGCAAAGCTGGCAGAACCAGGACTGGCCACCCCCAAGCCAGGCCAGTGGTCTCAGATTGACCAAAGCAAGTAAAGAGGAGAGACTGGTTCGTAGGAAGGCAAATGAGATCTATGGTATGACCTTTCCTCGGAAAGTCTGGGAGGAGATTGAGAACTGCAGGAAATCCTGGATCTGGGATGAAGCAATGAAAAGTGTGCATCCTGGCCAACCAGCATGTAAAGAATAGACTGTTCCACGAAAAGTATACCCCAGTGGAAGAGAGGCAGGACACCGCTTATAGACAGAGTGAGAGGTGGTGACGGAGGGCGTGAAATCTCCTACTGTGTGAATTATGTGCGCCCAGATGAGGTAATTCAAGCCCTGACCCCCGGTACTATTGGCCTCAGTGCAAGGACCTCCCAGCAATTAAGCCCGTGCCTACAAAATGGAGAGCCGAGCAGTGGTAGTCAATACTGCCACACCAGACTGTGAAGTGCCCTTATTGATCCGCCAATATGAGTAACCAGGACTCAGGTGCCCCACATTCATCAGTCTACAGTGTACTGTCCTGTCCAGCAACCATCCACTGGCACACCAGATAACTTCAGATCCAGAGAGGACACCAGCCCAGCTGTTTCCTGTTCATCGCCTGGTAATCGGATGACGTCGGAACAGCTGTTTTCTTTTTTGTTCCTGTTCTAAGGTTCCGTCTCCAGAGATAACATCAGCCCAGCTGTTTCCAGATGTGCCCTCCTGTGGTTCCTGGAAGATGTCCGCCCAGCTGTATTAGAATAAATGCTGCCAGGGAGAGTCTTCAGCTGTGGTGCAGGTCAGGTGCCTAGTCTTGTACTACAAGTAGCTAGTAAGTCCGAATTTTTCTATCTTTATGACATTGCAGTACACACCCTACACTACAGACTTCAAAAATGAGTGAACTGTCTGCAAAGAATCTCCCCTTCGGGACTTTGGCCTGTTAGAACTGTACTTCAGTGGGCTCCGGCCCAGGAGAGACTCTTTATTGGACTAGCCTTCGGGCCTTGTGGTCACTAATTGGGACTTTTAGGGCACTCCATCCCCCCAAAGGTGTACTGTAAATAATGCCATTATTGTATTCTAATGTAAAAACTGTTTTCTACCTTTTCTAAAAAAAAAATATTTTTGGGATGTTGCAGTGTTTTTGATGGTAGGGGTTTTAGGTAGACTGTGTATGCAGATTAGGAGCGTGTGTTTCATCTTTCTTTTTCTTACAGGTGTTCCTGGGAAGACAGAAGAGAAGACAAGAAGAGGAGGAGGGGCTCATCGGAGTTCCTCGTCAGTGCTTTATTGTGTAGAAATTTAAAGTACTGTGGTGTTATTGTTATGGTTGTTACTGTATTAACCCTTTCCTTCCACAGGTGTGGTTGTGGGGGTAGGGAGGAGGCAGTAATTGGTATTTTAATGGTGTGTGGTTGCAGGTTGCCCAAGGTCGGGGAGGTCCCCGGGTTGTTTTTTGTTTTTGGAATATTATGTTAGAGGCAGACAGGTTTTCCTTAGAGGGTTAGGGAGGATGGACAGGCTGTGGCCCTGACCTGCAGTAGGGACCACAGTGCTGATCTATCAGGGCTATGCTCTGGATGGTTCTACCAGAGCCACTGGGTGTCCATAGTAAGTGGATAGTGTAGAGGATGATATGTCAGCTACAGGCCTCTAGGCCCTTAGTGTTGCCTGCCTGTGCTTGCACATGGTAGGAGGGGGCCTGATCACCCCCCTCCGCAGGTAGCACATAGGGCGGGATGGCCTAAGGCTGGGTAAATAATGACTGCGGACAGTCATTTTCCTGGTCAAGGGCGAGTGTAACCCCTTGTTACCTGGGGTTACTAGAATCTCAGTAAGACCTAGTGGTAGGCAGGGAAGGCAGCTTGTGAAACTCCAGTTAAATGGGTTTCACACTGTCTCACTCTGTTCTCAGTCTCAGCTGAGACTGAAAGATGACATCACCAATAGAACTGTCGCAGCTGCATAAGCCACATTGGAATCTGCAGCAGAGGGAGTTAGATAGAACGTTGGGAGTTTTCAAAAAGTCAGTCTCCTGTTTGCTTTCAAAGAGGAAGAAGCAGTTCCAGTTTTGCCTTCAAGTGGTGGAGACCGCTGTTCAGGTCTCAGTGCCCCTCCTTCGGGGGGGGGGAGTACAGATCCCCATGTAGATTCCAGGGACAATCCCCTAAATTCTGCAGAAGAAAGAAAGCTGCCTATTTCAGTTTCAGTCAGTGTTTGGAAAGTGGGAAAAGTTGAAATTCGCCTGTGGGGCACCTGCAACAAAAGGGTGAGTGTTCGCTCTAATATGAGATGGCAAAAAATGTGTTTCTTCAGCCTGGGATATGTGAAGAAATCTGGGATTTGAACTACTATTTGGGAGGCCTATAGGACTAGAACAAACACATCGAGTAGTGTCAAAAGCTAGAGTGCTGTGTGAATTCAAGTAATATTGTAGAGGGGGCGCGACAGTTCATCCACCATTTAATCTACATTCAGAAGTTTCAGGTTTTTCCAGAGAAATGACCGGGTATGGGCTGTGGGAGCTGGAGGTGGGAACACCCCCCATCTTTAGTAACCAGGTCCACCTCTACGGATTTCTGCTGTGATTGCTACTTGCCTCATGCGCTTGGCCAGTGATGAGGAACGTACCCAGATGTGGGTCACAAATAGGAAAATCTCTCTAGGAGTCGCAGACTCTAGGTGGTGTGGGGAGCCACAACAAGTGTAAAGAATTCTCTTTGTGAGATGGGAGTCAGAAGAAGTAAGAAGGAAATCTCTCTAGGAGTCACAGACTCTAAGTGGTGTGGGGAGCCACAGCAAGAAAATGGGTTCATTCTTCCAATGGACTGCCATTCAATTGGCCGGCAGGGGAGCCGGGCCAGTCGGGCTGTGTACCCAAAGCGCGTGCAAGTCCAGGCTGTGTGCCCGGTGGGTCCAGAGCTTGAAAACAGTATAATTGGTTCATTCTTCCCGTGGACCGCCTTGTAGTCTCTAATCTGCATTACCAGTAAATGTAGCCCCATGGGGGTCCATCTATGCTTTGTTGTGTTCAGCTAGTTGTGAATAAAAGCCACACTGTAAAATCCCATTCCTGGTTCTGGACATTACAGTTATTGCTTCCTGTGTTTGGATTTACTTGGGTGCCCCTGTGCAGAGTAGCCAAACCTAGGTTCCCTTGTGCCGAGTAACCTCATCCTCCCCGAACCCAGGTCCCCACCAGGTATTGCTGCCAGTGCCAACAACATGCCACCTGTCATTTTGGTAAAAAGGCAGGGGTGAGGGGTTACAAAGGGAAAGCTGGTTTTCATGGAAACAGTACTGGACTTTATTAAAGTTCAGCTGGAGCTAATGTGCCTGTGGTCAGGGTAGAGGTGTGCAAAAAAAAAAAAAATTCCACCAGCGGAATTTAAGCAAAAGTCAGACCTTTGCTACTGTGAAATTTCCAAAAAACATTTCCGAACTTTTACAGAAATTTCACCTGCCCTGCATTCCACAGAACCATTTACTTCCCTGGTGTCTACAGGCACCCTCCCCGTTGAAGCCACCCACCACTAATGGCTCGATGTAACAATAATAATTCCCTGGTGTCTAGCGGTCTCTTTCCCCAGCCGACCACCCGCAGCATATATAAATAAAAAATCCCTGGTGGCCAGTGGTCCCTCTCCCCCCACCCGCTCACCCACAGCATATATAAAATAAAAAATCCCTGGTGGCCAGTGGTCCCTCCTCCCACCCGCTGCATATATATATATAAACAAAAAATCCCTGGTGGCTAGCAGTCCCTCCCCACCTGACCACCCGCAGCATACATAAATAAAAAATCCCTGGTGGCTAGTGGTCCCTCCCCCTACCCTATCACCTGCTGCATGTATAAATAAAAAAGCCCTGGTGGCTAGTGGTCTCTCCCCCCCACCCAACTGCTTGCCCAACGAGGACATCATGCTCTGGTATCCAGTGTAACCCTCCATCATGATCCCCCCCTATAGTCCAAAAAAGAAACATTTCCCTGGTGGTCTAGTGAACCTCCTTCCCCATTCCCAATCTCCAGTCTTTGAATTCTGATAATATCCCTGGTGGTCTAGTGCCCCCCCAGCAGACAGTGTCCCACCACCCTGCTCCCCCTGCATCCTGAACCCGAGCAGGCAACCGACACAGCCCTCCTCTCTCTACCACAGCAAGTAGCCCACTGAGTTGTCAATAATGAATGAGTGTGTGCTTCTAGTTATAACACTGGGATTCCATGTTTTAAGTACACCACTTTGTCAGTGACTTTCTGTAGCACTTTAAGTGATTTTGGGTTGGGGAGAACTATTTCCAGAAGTGAGAAACTTATATCTTGTACTTGGTAGTTGTGTATACTAAAGTGTTTGACAACACAGACTGTCCGAGAGGGAAAATTAAACAGCATAGTACCAGAGGCAGCAGCAGCAGTTTATTACCAGCATTACAGATTTCTGGTTTGGGAGATAATTTCCAGAAGTGAGAAATGTGTAAATCTTGTGCTTGGCAGTTGTGTGTACTACAGTACTTGAGATATGGACACTTGAGGCAAATCATGGAAGAACAGAAGTAATGTGTATTGTGATTAATGCACAACTAACACAAAATGCATAAAGAACAGTGTTGGGTTAGTGAGAAACTCAGCACAGAACCATGTGGCAGTGCAGTACTATTGACCTGTAGCCACCTGACATATTTATTCTGGTAGCTGAGAACATTTTTTAGAAAAGATAGTGAGACACAGAAAAAAAAAAAAGATTGATGCATGGAAATTGGAGACAGAGCATCAGGAAAGAATAGATAAGAAATGTCACTTTTGTTAATATAGAACAGATGCAGATACTATAGAACTACAGACAAGTGGAACAGTAAAGAAATGTACATTAAATTTTTTTTTTTTATAAGAAAAAGAATAGTCCAGTGTAGCACAGACTAGCAAAAAGAGGACAGAAGTCGTCAAATGGAAAAGGAAAGGCATGAAATGTTTTAAATGTCAGTGCTGGCGATGGCCCTAGATGTGCAGGCAGCACCATCCACACTGACCCGGCGGTGCAGTCATCCCTTGTAATAAATGTTGCGGGTTGGCCAGAATTCATGACATCATGCCCTCTATAGCAGTCACTGTATGATGGAGGTCCCCCATTCCCTCTCGAATATCAGCCAGCTCCTCCCTTATACTGGCTAGTGTGCTGGGTGCTGCTGCTGGTTCTGCTGCTGGGGACGGAATATGTGGTGCAGCCCCTTCAACAGTGTTTGCCCACTACACCTCTGCTGCACACCTCCAGTGCCAGCTGTGTGGCACCACTGCAAGCATGGAGGGACCACCCACCCCACTACTATTCGGCAGTGTCGCCATTTCTTCGTGATGAGCCTCCCACTGCTTGTGATGAATATTAAGGTGGGTTCTCTGGCCACTGGTCCCCAAATGTGTCCCGTTATTTCCCTGTCACACCTTGGCCTTGCATATCTCACAACTGACGATGCTGTTGTCACTTTCATCTCTCTAGAAGAACTCCCATACAAGAGAAGTTCTGACTGGGCGGTGGTGCTGACAAGCTGTTTGTGATAGAGCAGACAATGATGGATGGGGCTTCTCTGCTTGGGGGGAGGGGGGACTGGTGGCAGTGGTTGTTCTACAGGGAGCATAGCAGGTTCTGGCTGCTAACCCTCTTGGAGAACTACAGGAACTTGGGACTGCTGTTCCTGTTGCTGGTCAGGGGCACACTGACCAGCACTCCTCTGAGGACACTGCTGCTGCTCCTGCTGCTGGAGAGAATACTGTGGAGGTATTGGGGGGGGCGCAACACAGCTGTACAGAGCCGCCAGAGGTGTGAACATGTACTCTCCTCCATGATCACTACTATCACAAAAAAGAAGAATGAAAGAGAAAGAGAGGAAGATTATAGAAACAAGCATTGTCAATGCCAAACATGTGATGCTTGGTAAACAATTTGCTCACCACACATTTTGAAGATAATTGTTTTACGGACTGATCCAATGAGTGCCAAGCTGGTAGGCGGTGTTTCGGCCAGCGAGGTTTCCTCAGAGTGTGTGTGGCAGGAACAGGGGAACAGTCCCAGGGCGAGCTGCAGTTCCTAACTTTGTACTGAGTAATCCACTTGTACTCAACAAAAAAGGAAACAATATAAACCATTTATCGGGGGGGGGGTCTGTAAAGTAGAAGATGTTAGACCAGTTACAGTCAACCCACGAAAAACAGTGTAAAATAGAGGAACTCACCTGCCACAAGGTCCAGGGTAGGAGTCCAAAGAGGTGACGCCAATCTTGCTGTAAAATAAAGATAGAAAAAGGGGTCACAAAGGATCCACAGCTCTTAGAGAGTCCAGCAGGCATAAGGGACAGGGCAGAAGTAAAGTTATACTTATCTGATCAGGCAGGAGCCCTCGTCCTGTCAGAGCTGTAGAAATAAAAAGAGAAAACAGCCGGGTCACCATACAGAGCTCCCTGTGCTACCACCCCCACAAAATTTCTACAAATCTAGTGGAAGGCAAAGCATTTGGCTTGGAAAGGGCCTCGCTTGAGAAAAGAACTACAGTATTCAAACAAGATCACACATGTACATTTTCTGTATAGTAGCCAAGATATGCAGGCATGCAAATGGGGTTTCATTTTTTATTTTGTTATTTTTAATTTTTGTTGACTAAGAAAGGAGAGCTAGGTAATTCTGCTTATTTTCAGCCTTGTCCCAGGGGAAGGGGCAGATCCAGATGGTACTCAACTGAAACCGAACTGGATTTTATTTTTTTATTTATGTAATATAATCGGAATTACAATCCTTTGAGTCACAAACTCTTTTGCAAAGGCTCCACGTCAGATTAAGTGGATGGTGGTATTTTAGTGAATTACTGAACATGGTTTAGTCACTGATTGGTAAATATAAAATTTATTTGGTTAACATTAACTTCTGACCCACCACTGGGTTTCTCCAAGACTTATGGTTGAGCATTATAACCACATTTCAATTTTTATGGATCAGGATAAAGCGCAGAGGTTACATGAATTTGACCGTGTATGCAGCACAAGCTGAGGGGCTCAGTTTTCAAAGGGTCTGGCATGGCCCAGGGACTCTCCGGCAACCAGCTGGTGGGGGGCAAAATCACTAAACTGGCGGAAATGCTATCTTCAGTATTTTTGCACAAAGGCAGCATTTTTTTTTTGCCCTGCTGCTCTTAAAAATGTGAAAAAGGTCAAAATAAATAAATACATTTATACGTGTCTGAAGAACATCTTCTAAATATATATAAAAAAAAAGATGTTTTCACCAGTTAGTGTGCTCCCCCTGCTATTTTCCGTCTCAGTCCTGCAGATGCTGCACTGTTCCTGCCCTTCTCCTCCTTTTTTTTTTGGGAGGGGGTGCAATTTATTTTATAGAAAAAGAATCACGATTATTTATTTCTGTGCTATTGGATCTCTCTGTAAATCAAAGGTGGATAGAGAAATCTGCCTTCCTTCCTCATTAATGATGATGCTGCAGATCTGCTCTTCTCATTGCAAACTCATGAAGGGGGAAACATTGCAGATTCAAAAAAATTTCTGTAAATCTCTGGGCAAACTGGGATCCTGACAGCTTTAACCATAATGGGAATGGTACAACCTTTTTCAAATTTTAAACACCACCAAATTGCATTCCTACCCAATAAACAAACAAAACAACACCACAAAACAGGGCAATATTTAAACAAAAAGCACACTTCATTTCGTGGTGTTTCCCGTTTTGGCTGGATGTAGATCAGAAACCTAAGGTGTCAAACAGTGACACGTGGTTGGAAATGATTTAATATCACAGCTAGGTTTCCCTTGGATTTTATGACCATGTTGTCAAAATTTTCAGGAAATTAAACAACGAAAATGGATTGAAGAGATACTGTAGAGGCAGAGAAGAAAAAATTACTCACCTTAGTAATGTTTCTTCTAATGGAGTCTTGCTATATTATGACTATTGCAGTTTGTCCCACCATTAGAACTGCTCCGGAGGTGAAAGAGTTAACTTCCATGCAGAGCATGGAACTTAGAGCGCGAGCTCGGTTAGAAAAGCTCTGTCTGGGATATTTCAAACCGAAACTGTCAGATCTTTACAAGCAAAACTCACTAAGGTTCTGTGTGGAAGCTGTAGCCTACACTAGCCAACTGGCTACTAAAATATTAACACATTTTCCTGGTCCCAACACCAAGACTCAAGTCAGGGGACCAGAAAAGATAAGATAAAAGAAAAAATTACTCACCTTAGTAATGTTTCTTCTAATGGAGTCTTGCTATATTATGACAATTGCAGTTGTCCCACCATTAGAACTGCTCCGGAGGTGAAAGAGTTAACTTCCATGCCAGGCATGGAGCTTAGAGCGCGAGCTAGGTTACAGAAGCTCTGTCTGGATAATTTCAAACTGAAACTGTCAGATCTTTAAGAGCAAAACTCACTAAGGTTCTGTGTGGAAGCTGTAACCTACACTAGCCAACTGGCTACTTAAATATTAACACATATTCCTGGTCCCAACACCAAGACTCAAGTCAGGGGGCCAGAAAATAAGATAAGATAAAATAAAACACAACACCCCAAAACCCCAAAAAGAAGGGGTGGAAAACATAAAATGGGCATAAACAAGTGCCCACACTGGACTGCCCACCCCATACCCAAGTAGAGGTTCTGAGAGGGGCAGGCTGGAGAGGAGGTCATCATATAGCAAGACTCCATTAGAAGAAACAACATTACTAAGGTGAGTAATTTTTTCTTCAAACAACATGAAGTCTTGCTATATTATGACAATTGCAGACTACACAGCAGTACCTCCATGGAGGAGGGACAGAATCCCACTTAGGAATAGGCTCTTGAAGCACGGTTGTGTTAAATCTAGCATCCCTCCTGGCCTGATATCCAAGGAGTAATGCTTGGTGAAAGTGTGTACCGTTTTCCAGGTAGCTGCTTGACATATCTCTAAGATAGGGATGTCTCTGGCAGCAGCTAGAGACGCAGCTGTACCTCTGGTACAGTGAGCCCTCAGGCCTGAAGGGGGAACTTTTCCCAGTTTTTGATAACAAAATTGGATACAAGAGACAATCCACCTGGCAATGGATCTCTTAGTGGCAGGTTTCCCTTTTCCAACCTCACCATAAGTGAGAAAAAGTTGGAGGGATTGAACCTGTGACCCTTAGTGCATCTATATAGTAACTTGGGCCCTCTTAACATCTGCAGCTGTACTCCTCCTCTCACCAGAGGAGGAATGGTCAGTAAAGAACACTGGAAGGGAGATAGATTGTTAGGTGGAATTCTGAAACCACCTTAGGCAAAACTTCCTGTTAGTCCTAAGGACTACCTATCCCTGTGGAAGGAAATAAAGTCAGTCTCACTGACAAGGCTTGTAACTCACTTATGCGCCTGGCAGAAGTGATAGCTACTAGAAAACAGTTTTCCAAGTCAGTACTTAAGCTCTGCAGAAGACAGAGGTTCAAAGGGGGTTGCATCAACTGAGCAATGCAAACATTAAGATCCAGGCAGGGCGGGTCCCTGAAAGGTGGATTAGTATGAAGTAATCCTTTGAAAACTTGGAAAATACAGGGTGAAGCTGAAGGAGAGGAGGGCTTTCCTGCTGAAATAAAAAGCAGACACAGCTGCCAAATGTACTTTCAGGGTAGCTGGTCTCAGACCCAAAGTTAAGATGGACCATATAGTCCAAAACAATGGGCAAGTCAGCAGATTCCGGGGAAATATGTTTCCCAGAACACCAGATGGAAAACCTTTTCCATTTAGAGTTATAAGTAGCCCTAGTGGAAGGCTTCCTAGAAGCCTTCAGGATTTCAAGAACACCTTGAGAAAGGTGTAGGTCAGCAAATTCTAACTCCTCAAGAGCCAGGCCTTGAGGTTGAGGGATTTGAGATTCGGATACCAAACTCTCCCCTGGGCACAAGTTAACAGGTTGTGATTCCTGGGGAAACACAGGGGAAGATGGACTGCTAAGGACAGAAGGAGTGGGTAGCAGGGCTGCCTGGCCCAATCTGGAGCAATCAGAATCATCTTGCAAGGCTGGGATCTGATTTTGACTAGCACCTTGAATAGGAGAGGGAAGCGGGGAAAGGCATATAGAAACTTCCCTTCCCAATCTAGGAGAAAGGCATCCAGGGGGACTGAGCCCATCACTGGGGGCCTGCAACAAAACAGTGGAAGTTGGTGATTGTCTGGGACTGCGAAAAGATCTATCTGAGGGGTGCCCCATCTGGCAAAAACTATCCCCAGTACTTGGGGATCCAGTGACCATTCGTGATGGCCCTGGGAAATCCTGCTGAAGTATCTGCCAGGACATTGTCCTTTCCTGGGAGGTGAACTGCTATGAGGGAAGTGTTCAGGGAATAAGCCAGAGACCACAACTTCATTGCCTTGGTGCACAAGGCCGAAGACCGAGTGCCCCCTTGTTTGTTGATGTACCACATTGTAGTGGTGTTGTCTGTTCTGACTTGTACCACTTTGTTCTGAACAGATGCAGAAAACACCTGAAGTGCTAGAAAAACAGCTCTGAGTTCCAGCAAATTGATGTGGAGCAGAGTTGCTGAGGGACCACACTCCTGGGTGGAGAGGTCGTCCATGTGAGCCCCCATCCCAAAAGGGACGATCTGTAGTAAGGGTCAAGGAGTGAGATAGAGGGATGAAGGGGACCCCTAGTCTCAAATTGCTCTGATCCTGCCACCACTGAAGGGCCTGGATCAGGGTTCAAGTCACTGGGATCAACTTGGAAAGGGGATCTTTTCTTTGAGACCAAAAGGCTCTCAAGTGAAACTGAATGTCCCTCATCTGAAACCTTGCTCCTTGCACTATAGCCGTGGAAGCAGCCATGTGTCCTAGTAGCTGTAAAAAGTGCCTTGCTGGTCGAGAGACCTGCAGAGTGAAGGAGGAGGCCAGGGCCACTAGGTTCCTTACCCTTTCTAGGGGCATGAAGGCTCTGGCCTGCTTTGTGTCCAATTCTGCACCTATAAAGGTGAGTACCTGGACAGGTTCCAGAACTGACTTTGGAAGATTGAGAAGAAAACCCAGAGAGGTGAGCAGCTGCTGGGTAACTTGCGGTGTGATTTGACCTGGTCTGGAGACTGACCTACAATGAGCCAGTCGTCTAGGTAGGGAAAGATGGCAATCTTTTGCCTTCTTAAATGAGCAACTGCTACTGCTAGACATTTTGTGAATACCCTTGGGGCAGAGGTAAGGGCGAAGGGCATTGCTCTGAACTGGTAATGGCCTGAGGGCAGTTCGAATCTGAGGTACTTTCAGTGGGAGCTTCTGATGAGAACATGGAAATAGGCATCCTTGAGGTCCAGGGAAGCTAGCCAGTCCCCTGGCCTTAGAGAAGGTAAAATCATTGCCAGAGTCACCATTTTGAATTTTGGTTTCAAAAGGTGCTTGTTCAGATATCTTAGGTCCAAAATGGGCCGCCATTCTCCTGTCTTTTTTGGGGTAAGGAAGTACCTGGAGTACAGATCCTTGCCCTGGTGTAGGGGAGAAACCCTTTCTACAGCTCAGAGCCAGAAGGGTAGAGACTTCTGTTTCTAAGGCAAAGTTCTCTAGAGGGTTTGCAGGTGGAAAAGATCTGATTCTCATCTTTGGAAATTTTCTGAAGCTGAGAACCAGACTCAGGCTTACTACTTCCAGGACCCACTTGTCTGATGTTAGAGACTCCCAGTCCTGAACGAAGTAAGCCAACCTGCCCCCTACAGGTAATGGAGAACCGGCCCTGGGCACCCCATCAGGGTGCCTGTTTGGCAGGGGCTTTAGGCTGAGGGGTGGGAGCAGACCTGCTTGCACCCCGTCTGCCTCTCCCTCTGAAGAACCCCCTCTGAGCATAAGCAGAGGAGGCCTGGGTTTGGTAAAAAGGCCTGTGAAAAGGCCTACCTCTACCCCTGGGGGTCTGCCTCTGAGGAGTGGCTTGCCGCTCCTTGGCTTGTGCACTCCTATAAGTTGTCCTATATTCATCCATTTTCTTCATGTAATTCTCTGTCTGCTCCCCAAACAGAGAATTTCCTACCACAGGAAAATCCATAGCCTTAGTCTGGGTATCCTGTGACAAGCTAGTACACCTGAGCCAAGCCAACCTACGAAAGGCCACAGATGTAGCCATGACTCTAGAGGATACATCATTAGAATCCACAGCAGCATGGAATTGCACCTTGGATGCCGCAATACCATCAGCAGCCACCTGCTCCAGCTCCTTAGCAAGCTGGCCAGGGGCCTGTTTGGCCAAAGCCATGACAGTGACCCATCTAGATTTTTGGTATCTTGCCACATAAGCCATGTAATTTGCTTGTCTGAGTCCCAAGGACGCTGCCATGGCATCAATCTTCCTGGAGTCCTTGTCAGGAGGATGTGAAGCCAGGGGAATATTAGCCTTATCACAGGCTGCAGCCTGAACTACTCCAACATGACTGCATTGCTGTGAAAGGAATTCTGTATCAGGACCTGACAAAGTGTACCTCCTGTCCATCTTCTTGTCCACAGGAGGCACAGAATTAGGAGCTTTTAAAATTTTTATTGTTTGTTTCCTAAATGATTTATGTAAAGGGATAGACAATCTCCTAGACTCTGGGATATCAATCATTTCCACAAAATCAGGTTTCTCTTGCTCATCCACAGCTTCCTCCAATGGGAGCTGGAGGGTTTCAGCAACCTTTTTATAAAACAGAAAGTGAGAAGGGGACTCAGAAAGCGCGGGGGAGATTCTAAAGGTCTGTCTGGGAGATGTCCGTTCAATGCGCACATCCAGACTCTCAAAGTCACATTCACACTGTTCATAATCATCCTCCCCCTCCTCTGGTTCATAAAACTCTTCTATATCATATTCTTGAACTGGTGGAACCGGCCGAACAGACCTTTTGCCAGACAGTGGCAGTTCAGACAGAACCGGAGAAAGTGACTGGACAATTTGTATAGCTTTTGCTATCTCTGCAGCAGTTGGAGAAGGGATTTTAGACTCCACACCTGCTGATTTTCTAGTTTTCTTTGCTGGAACTGGCTCCTCAGAGTCAGCTTTACAATTGCCCGAGGAAGTCTCGCCCTGGTCAGAGGGCACTCCCTCCGGTTCGGTTGGCACCGAACCGGGCTGGCCATCCGGGTCAGCGGACTTTTTGGCCTCTCATTCCCTGAGCCTGCCAACTCTCTTATCCAGGGTGGCTGCAGGGAAATTCTTACAAATCTGGCAGTCTGAATTGAGGTGGTCAAACCCCAGACAATATACACATGTGGTGTGTGGGTCAGCCTTGGCAAAGGCTTCCCTACAGACACTACAGTGTTGAAACCCAGTGGGCCCGGTTTTTCTTTTGGGTTTCTCAGACATGATGCCAGCCTAACCAAAAAAACTTGCCCTTATAACGGCAGTGCCAGGCAAGACACCCTTATCGGTTCCCAACCGTGTCACAGGTCGTGGAAAAAACCGTAATGAAATCCAATTTTTTTTAGAACTGATAACCGGGAACCGCACTCTAAAAGCTTTTAAATGCTTGATTTTTTAAGTTTTAAAACAACCTGATCGGTTTGAACTGAACCGATAAACATTTACAAGTTCCACACCGAAATAAACCTGTCTATTACTTACAATACCACAGACAGAGCTTGAACCGATCGGTTTGGTTAAAATAATAATACTGTGGTTGAATTTAACTGAGAAAATACTGTTAAACCGAGAAATGAACCGAGCAGTAGGAGAAATTTCCGGAGCGACTGTTCAGTGAGGCGGAGTAAAGAATCTGACAGTTTCAGTTTGAAATTATCCAGACAGAGCTTCTCTAACCGAGCTCGCGCTCTAAGCTCCATGCCTGGCATGGAAGTTAACTCTTTCACCTCTGGAGCAGTTCTAATGGTGGGACAAACTGCAATTGTCATAATATAGCAAGACTTCATGTTGTTTGAATAAAACACAACACCCAAACACCCCAAAAAGAAGGGGTGGAAAACATAAAAGGGGCATCAATAAGTGCCAACAGTGGACTGCCTCGCCATACCCAAAGTAGAAGTTCTGAGAGGGGCAGGCTGGGAGGGTCATAATATAGCAAGACTCCATTAGAAGAAACAACATTACTAAGGTGAGTAATTTTTTCTTCAAACAACATGAAGTCTTGCTATATTATGACTATTGCAGACTACACAGCAGTACCTCCATGGAGGAGGGACAGAACCTACTTAGGGAATAGGCTCTGAAGCACGGCTGTGCCAAATCTAGCATCCCTCCTGGCCTGGATATCCAGGGAGTAATGCTTGGTGAAAGTGTGTACTGTTTTTAACAGCTATACCTCTACTATGGATTTTGTGTCTGTTGTCAGCTAAAACCATACGTATTTTGCAATTTTTATATTAGAAACATAGAATTTGACGGCAGATAAGGACCGCTTGGCCCACCCAGTCTGCCCATTTCCCTGCCTACTGGATAAGCTGCAGATCCTAGTTAACCAGCAGCCTACTTCTTCCTACCCCCACCCCCTAGAATTGCCTTATGACTGTCCCATGCATGCTTGAATTCCACCACTGTTTCTGACTCTACAACCTCCTCCGGAAGGCCGTTCCATGCATCCACAACCTCTCTGTGAAAAATACTTCCTTAAATTACTCTCTGAGCGCCCCCCATCTTCAAATTGTGCCCCTTGTTCTTGCACACCTCTTTTTTGAAAGATGCTACCTCTTGGACTTTTTGATTCCCTTGAGGTACTTGAAAGTTTCTATCATGTCCCCCTCTCCCTCTTTTCCTCAAGGCTATACATATTAAACTCCTTAAGTCTCTCTTCATGTTTCTTCTGGTGTAGACCCTGCACCATTTTAGTTGCCCTCAGGGCTCGAAATAACCGGCTGTCCGCCTGTCTAGGACAGCTGGTTTTTACTTGGGACAGCTGTTTTTGCCTACCTGCCTGTCCCTGGGACAGGCGCTTTACAGGCGAGCGCTTTACTAGCGCTGAATCCCTTTTTTTCCCCCCCAGCAAGTTCTGGGGGTGCGCTGGGCACTAGGACCCAGTGGAGTTTGGAGCCAAGGAGGAGCCGTGGACGAGCCGCACAGTCGCACACATACCCGCTCACCCACCCAGCCTGCCCATCACTGCCAATGTCAGGTGACTTACCAATTCTTCAGTCACCTGACATCCTTCTGTCTGCTCTGGTGGTGCGGGCGGGAAGAGCTGAAGACAAATGGGCATTCTCATCAACCGCGCGCAGATTACTGTTGCACATGCGACGTTGATTTGCGTAGTACTCGCCTGTCCACTTTCAGCGCAGTTTCATAGGAGAAGGACGTCGAGAGCAGAGCGAGTTTTGTAGCTAGCTCAAGGCTGATTAATTTAAAAATACCCAGTGACTGAAAAAAAAAAAAGTAGCTCTCAGGCTAGCAGAGGAGGGAAGAAGAGGAGAGAACTGTTAGTCTGGGACTCGGGAAACTTGAACTTACTACCTGTAATCTCTCTCTTATAAAAGGGGGGAAAGTAAAAAAATAACAGCTCAAAACAGAGTTAAGGCAGGAAGGAAATCTGAATATTAGGCAGGGGCTGTTCTCTCCACATGGTTGAAAGAGCAGTGGAGGGTGCCCTTCTGAGACAGAATTAAAATTATCTCTTTCTATCACTGATTTTATGAAGTGAAAAAGGACTTCATGGATTCTGAACAGCCCTTCTCAGGGCTCTAGCATTTGGGAGCTCAGTTTGTGTGAATCAGTCCTGCCGGTACTTGGAGGAGGAGAGGGGAGATAAACGAGGTGGATTCTTAAGTCTCAAAGTGAAAAAAAGGACTTCTGCAAATTCTGAACAGCCCTTGTCCGGGGTTTTACAGGGAGGGAAAGAAAAAACTAAACAGACTGTTCATGTCTTCTAATATCTCTGACCATCACTTCACTGTAGTGTCCACTGTCTTCCAGAGTGCTTACTGTACTTTAAATTCGTACTAGCTAAGTAAACCAAAAGGGGAAAAAATGTCTTTGTTAAAGTTTGGCTTTAAAAAAATTACAGGAAAGCCTTTCATTTCAAGCCAAGAGGGAGGAGAAAGCTCGGGTTCTTCTATGTGTACTGCTTCTCCATTACTGATAGACTCAGTAGCACTAACTACTCACCCCACCATTGTGGCCACAGATGTGACAACTTGTAGTGCCAGTGCTGATATGCCAGCAACTCTGACTACTGTTGACAGTGGCGGGAGTCCCGGGGCCAAAAGAAAAAGGGGGTTCCAGGAGACCAGGAAGAAAAATAGGGAGTGGCTACTATATGAGCCTGATGTGGGCATGACCTGCTCATACTGCAAAAAATACTTAAGGGAGACAAACACTTTCATGAGTGGCTGTAAGACCATGAGACTTGAAAATGTACGAGCTCATGAACTCTCCAAACCTGATAAATTAGCCAATGAAAAAAATATTGTGTCTAACACTGAAACTTCCAACTTAGCAATAGAACGAGGAATAATACAAATGGAAAAAAATGAGGCGACACAAGTAGAATATTTGTTTAGAACAACTCTTTATTTAATTCAGAAGGCCCATTCACAGATTTCCCTGGCATCTTAGAATTACAACATGTAAATGGCACAAATGTCGGAGTCAGTTATAGAAGTGACAAACAGGCAGCAACGTTCACACATTTTATTTCAGAATCAATAAGGATAAAAGATGCAAAACTGGTTAATAGTAACACTTTTATCTGTCTTATGTGACTCGAGCACTGATGCCTCAGTAATAGAAGAGGAGGCAGTCTATGTTAGGACAATGGAAAATTTCCATCCAGTTAACAAATTTGTTTCCCTTCAGCCAGTCTGTATTCCAAATGGTGAAAGCATTTATAACTCAATAGGTGATGCCTTAGAATTCACCTTGGACTGTAAAGACTGGAAAGAAAAAATTGTTGCCTTTGGATCTGATGGGGCAACCGTCATGTTGGGTAAAGTGACTGGGGTGTTTGGCAGGATTTTGAAAGACGTACCTCATTTGTTAGGGATTCAGTGCAGTGCCCACAAGTTGGAGCTAGCTATAAAGCAATCAGCAACATCTATTCCATACATGAAAACAACAGATGAAGTCTTAATGGGTATCTATAAAATATACCATAAGTCTCCCAAAAACTGGGCCGGTCTCAAAGAGTTAGCCAGTAATATGAGGTACACCATTTGCAAACCAGTTAACGTGTCAGGGACCCGGTGGGTTGACACAGAGAAAGGCTCTGTCTGTTATTCTGTCCAGCTACAAGGCCCTAGTTGTACATTTACAGCACATTGCTTCCATACCAGGGCAAACAAAAGATCAGGCCAGTGGGTTGTTCAAAACAATAAGTACTGTGAGATTTGTCCTCTTTTCTCAGTTTCTGGCTGAATACCTTTCTGTCATGATGGCCTTCAGTCTAACTCTACAGAGAGACAGCCCAACAGTAGAAACAATAGTCAGTAAGGTTGAAAGCACAGTGCTCTGGCTAGAGAACTACCCTGCGCAGTATAAACTTGACAAAGTCTGTAACGAATTGCTGTTGCTCCCTGACTCTGACACAGCTGACAGTGACACTAGCACAAGTCGACTGACAGGCTCAGCCAGTACTCAGGTTCAGTACCGTGGATCTGATATCTTCCTTAACTTAGAAAGGGGATATTCTATAGATAGAACCAAACAGGCAGTGTTGCGTGATGTTACAAGCCTTCTTTCATCAACAATTGAAAGTATTAACTCACGATTTTCCAATTTTAAAACAGACAAAGTCCTACGGTCATTCAGTATATTTAACCCATTACAGTTACCAGATAGTGACCAACTAGCCCTTTATGGCAATGAGGAAGTCAGAACCCTCACAGAGCACTACAGTGACCTACTGAAGAAACACAATCATAATGTAAACTTGATTGAGCGCAATGGTTAGAGCTTAAACCACTTATGAAAAAATCACTGAATGAGCTGTCTCCGAAATTTCACTATTTGGATTTCTGCAAAAATTCTCCAGAATGATGCACATGAACAGCGATTCCCTGATATTCTGGTCTTAGTCACAATAGCTCTACTGATCCCAACCCAAACTGCAGTAGTTGAGAGAGGATTCAGCTTGATGGGCAGAGTGAAGTCTGACTGGCGGTCCTGTCTGTCTTTTATGACTACATCTGAACTAATGCGTGTCAAGTTGTCAGATGCTAGGTTGCTACATTTGACCTGCAGGATGCCATAACACTATGGTTCAAATCTGGAAAACAAAGAGAAGACCTCATGTGAGACCATATGGCTGCAGACTAGATTCAAGTTCTGATTCAGAAATAGACTAGACTCAATCAGTGTTTTACCTTGAAAATAACCCCCAAAAGCAACAGTTTTCTCTCTTCCACTTTACAGTCCATTTTATGTTTTAAGTTTAAAAGTCACCTCACAAAAATGTGGGAAGGTAAAACTTTGTCCGGACAGGCAACATTTACAGTCCACCTGTCCCTCGGACAGGCATCTCAAAAAAATTATTTCTAGCCCTGGTTGCCCTCCTCTGGACAGCTTCCATACTGTCTATGTCTTTGCGAAGACTGGGTCTCCAGAACTGCATGCAGTACTCCAGATGGGGTCTGACCAGCTGTCTATACAGAGGGATAACAACTTCCTGTTTTCTACTGGTGATGCCTCTTCCTATGCATCCCAGTATCCCCCCAGCCCTCCTTGCTGCCCTCTCACATTGCTTGCCCACCTTTAGGTCATCTGATATGACTACCCCCAGGTCCCTCGCCATTTTTGTTGTTGTTAGTATCTCACCCCCCATTGTGTACTCTTCCCCTGGGTTTTTGTTTCCCAGGTGCATTACCTTGCACTTCTTAGCACTGAATCTAAGCTGCCATACATTTGACCATTCCTCTAACCTTGCCAAGTCCCTTCTCATCCTTTCCACCCCACCCTGTGCATCAACTCTGTTGCAGATCTTAGTGTCATCTGCAAAGAGACATACTTTTCCTTCCAGTCCTTCTGCAATGTCGCTTATAAAGACATTGAAGAGGACTGGTCCTAATACTGAACCCTGCGGTACCCCACTAGTAACCTCCTTTCTTCTGAGTGGACTCCATTTACTATTACTCTGTGTCCTATTCTCCAGCCAATTCTTTACCCAGGCTGTCATCTTGGGACCCACTCCCAGGCTGGCTAACTTGTATATTAATCTTTTGTGTGGGACTGTGTCAAATGCCTTGCTAAAGTTTAGGTAGGCCATGTCCACAGCCCCTCCTGATCTACTACTTTGGTCACCCAGTCAAAGAAATCTATCAGATTTGTCTGGCATGACCTTCCCGCTGTGAATCCATGCTGCCTAGGGTCCTGTGCCCCTCTGGCCTCTAGATACTCGACATTTCTTTCCTTTAGAAGTGATTCCATCATTTTCCCTATCACTGAGGTTAAACTAACAGGTCTATAGTTTCCTGCTTCTGCCTTGCTCCCACTTTTGTGAAGGGGAATCACATCTGCCCTCCTCCAGTCCTCTGGTACCACCCCATCCTCCCATGACTTGTTAAAAAGGGTAGTCAGTGGTGTCACTAGTTCTACCCTTAGTTCTTTTAGAATTCTGGGATGAATCCCATCAGGCCCCATTGCTTTGTCCACCTTCAGTTTTAAGAGTTCTTTCAGAACCCTTTCTTCTGTAAATGGGCCGGTACCAACTTCTGTATCCAGCGTGTTACTACTGTTTGTTTTATGTACCTCCCTCTTCCTTTGTAAATACTGAGCAAAATATTTGTTTAGTATCTCTGCCTTTTCACAGTCTCCTCTGCCCACCCTCCTCCCTTTACTAAGCCTCACTATCCCTCCCTTGGTCTTCCTTCGCTCCCTGATGTACCTATAAAAGGTTTTATCCCCTTCTTAACTGAGTTGGCTATCTTTTCCTCGGTTTGGGCCTTGCTGTTCTGACTGCCTTCCCAGCCTCCTTTTGCTTTAACTGATACAGTCTCTGTCCTGCTCCTTCTGCGATTCCTTGTACTTCCTGAATGCTTTTTCTCTTGAACCTTCACTGCCACTTCCTTTGAGAACCATAGTGGTTTCTTACATCGTCTTGTTTTGTTTATTTGCTTCACACAAAGGCTAGTTACCTCTGTGATGGCAGTTTTTATTATTCCCCATTGTTCTTCCACCCCTCCTTCCTGCCCATTTGCTAGTGCATTCCTTAGGCACTCACCCATTTTGGCAAAGTCAGCCCTCCTAAAGTCCAGTACCTTTGTCTTTGTATGGCTTGACTCTATTGCTGTGTTTATTCTGAACCATACTGTTCGATGGTCACTAGTTCCCAGATGGTTACCCACTTCTACATCTGTGATCCTCTCTTCATCTCCATTTGAGAGAATCAAGTCTAATATTGCTCCCTCTCGAGTGGGCTCCAGTACTAGTTGTCTAAGGCATGCCCCCTGTAGGGCATCTAGAATAACCCCACTCTTCGAAGTGGCAGCTGCAACTGCACTCCAGTTAACATCTGGCATAGTCAGATCGCCCATCAGCAATATCTCCCCTTTTTCTGCCATACTAAGTATACTTTCTATCATTTCCTTGTCCATTTCTTCCCCCTGAGAAGGGGGTCAGTATACAATCCCTGTGCGGATTGTGGTGCCATTGCCGGTCTCCAAATTTACCCACAGTGCTTCTTCTCCTCCCTGTTTACCCTTTTGTTCTGTTGCTTTGATTCCTTCCCTTATGTACAGAGCTACTCCTCCTCCTCTTTTACCCTCCCTGTCCCTCCTGTATATAGTGTATCCTGGTATGTTTATGTCCCAGTCATGGTTTTGTGTGTACCATGTTTCTGTGACTGCCACGATATCCAGATGTTCCTCCTCCATCAAGGCCACTAATTCAGGAAGCTTGTTACTCAGACTACGGGCATTGGTACTCATTGCTTTCCATTTCTTGATGGCTTTACCTTCTGTTGCAGCATCCCCCACTGACCTTTCTACCTCGGTCTTTTTCTCATTTAGTACCCTGTTTTGTAGGGAGAGGCTGGGATTTTCCTGCTACTTATCAGTGCCCCCTCGACTAGTTTAAAAGCTTGCCAATGTAGCATTTAAACCAATTGCTCAAAAGACTTGTTCCCTTCCTGGACAGATGCAGAGCATCATGCCAGTATAGGCTGGTGTCCCTCCAGGTGGAATCCCAGTCCCCAAAGAAGCCAAACCCCTGTGCTCCACACAATTTTTTCAACCATTCATTAAACTGCATGGTGCAAAGTACCCTTGCCTCACTCATGCCATTGACAGGCAGCACCTCTGAGAAGGATACTGTGTGTGCTACTTGTCTTAGGCCCTCCTCAGTTCTAAAAGTCCTTCTGCACTGCTCTAATCTCATGTTGAGCCAAGTCATTTGTCCCTAGGTGGACAATGACGTCCAGCTTAGACTCCCGTGCATCTGTTCTCATGATCCTGAGGATGTGCTTCCTGTCCCTCCAAGCCATGGCACCAAGCAGGCACCTTACTTCAGTTTTCCCTGCTCCCCCCAGTTCTATCCCCCTAATAATTGAGTCCCCCACCAGGAGCTGCTTCCTTTCCTTGTGGTGACCTCTGCCTCCTTCCTGTGGGCCTCCCTTGTGACAGGTGTCCTCAGCCTCCTTAATCTCCTCAGTGGGTGCATCCGTAGGGGAGCTGTGCTCCCCCAGAATGGTGTATGGATTGAGTGGAACAACTGACTGGGTGTGCCTCCGTTCCACCATCCTCACCCTCCCTGAGCCCACTGTGGTCCAACTGCTGTGCTTTCTTTGCAACCTCTGAGGTAGTGGTGGTGGCTATGGTACTCCATGGATGGGGAGGTTCCTTCCCACCATCCAGTCTGGCCTGGGGAAGGTTCCTTACTGCTGTTCAGAGTGGCCTGAAGACGGGCAAATTCCTCCCTCAGGGCAGAGAGTTGTCTGCAAATAGGGTAGCATCTCAGCCTCCAGAAACACTCCCAGAAGACTGCTGCCCTACAGCCATTACATTGCACTACTCCCCACATGATTATGTACTTTTTTTTTTGTGTGTGTGTGTGATTGGTTTGTTATATAGAAATATATATATTATACAATGTGTATGCTTATATTTTCAGTGCTGTGTGCTAGAGAGGATATGACATTGATATGCACCTTGCACTCCCAAGGAAATGATGTCAGAACCCCAGGTATAAAGGAAGTATTTCCAGGGGTGGGAAGGGGTTGGGCCTAAACTGTGCCCTCACAAAACAGACAGCTAAGAGCTCTGACCCACCACTGCGATGAGTGCCTTCCTGTCAGCAAGATACCATACACAACAATTTGACAGAGAAAATCCCTGCTAATCATACAGAGAAAAAATCCAGACATCCAAGTCAGACACAGGTAAACCTCCCCAGCCCCAAAACAGCCTGGTGGTTTGTGCTCTGAAAGCAGTCAGCCCAAAGTCAGTCAGCTGGGCTTTAAACTCTTCCTGCACTGAAAATCTTATAATTGTAACAAGATTGTCTTTCCTGATAATTCTAAGTTCCTTATTTCACCTTTCAGTTAGAAGTAGCCACCACCTGCAGAATATCTGCTACAAACCAAAGACAATTGTAAGGTTCACCTCCCTCTGTTGTGAGCACAACTCGCTTTCTTGCAAATCCTATGTTCAGTATTGCAGCTCCCAGCAAGCTGTAGTTTGACTTGAAAATATTAGCTGTTCTGATATTGGTTTATGACGGTATGTGGAAGGAAAATTTATATGTAATAAAATTGTTACTGATCTCTTTTAAAATGGTTATTTTATGGCAAAATGTAGATGTCATATGGAGCAGGGTGGGTGCACCATTCGTGTTTTGCTTCATGTTATTTTTGAATAGGTAGCACCACAGGTATTAAGTATACTTTGGCAAAACAGGCAGGTGTTGAAGCAATTGTGTGTTTTTTTCGTGGTGGCATGAGGCTGTCTTACACCTCCACAAGGACACTGACAGGGTGGAAGTGATCCAGAGGAGGGCTACCAAAACAGTGAGGGGGGTTGCACAAGAAATCATATGAAGAGAAGATGCAGGAGCTCAGCATTTACTTCTGTGGAGGAGAGGAGAGGAGAGGAGAGGTGAGGAGAGGAGAGAGGACAGGACTGAGCTATAGAAGTACCGCACAGGGGTGAATAAGGTGCAGGAGGCAAGTCTCTTTTACAAGAGTAGAGTACCAGAATACAGGGGCCTGCTGAAGCTTTTTTTTTGGGGGGTGTTATGCAGGATATGAGGAAATACTTTTACGGAAAGAGGTAGAGGATGCCTGGAACAGCCTGCCAGAAGAGCTGGTGGGAGCGAAGACAGTGGGGAGCTTCAAGCATGTGTGGCATAGGCACATGGGTAGAGGTAAGGAAAGACAGAGGGCACCTGTGACCAAATAGAGTCCAGGGTGTAGTAATAGGCAGAGAAAATAGGGCAGACTAGATGGGCTCACTGGTCCTTTGCTGCTGACACATATGCTACGTTTCTGTATTCTACGATATATTAAAAAGCCCCCAATTCAGCACAGACCTTACTATCCCCTCCACTCACTGTCTCAAACAAGTACAATTTATTTTAACAAGCTCCCTACTCAGCAAGGCCCTTTCCTCTCTCCACTCACCTTGCCAAAGTATAATTTTTTTTTTTTAACAAGTCCCCCGCGCTTCCCAAACAAGTACACTTTTTTAAAACATGTCCCCAGCCCACCACAGACCTTGCCAACCATCACCCACCTTGCCAAACAAGCACTTGTTAAAAAAAAAAAGTCCCCCACTCAGCACAAACCTTCCCGCCCTACACCTACCTTCCCAGAGAAGCACTATTTATTTTAACAAGCACCCCCCCCAAACTGGCAGAGGCATTCCTAACTCAACTCACCTTCCAAAATAATTATTTTTGTTTTGCCTTTAACAAGTCCCCTGCCAAGCACAGACCTTCCCACCCTTCACCCCCCTTCCTAGACAAGCACAATTTATTTTAGCAGCCCCCTCCCCACACTTAGCACAGATATTCTCACCCTCTACCCACCTTCCCAAACAAGCACAATTTTTCTTAACAAGTCCCCAACCCAGCATGGATCTCCCACACCTTCCACTCACCTTTTCTGGACAAGCAGAATTTGTTTAAACAAGCCGCATCTTGGCACAAACCTTCCCAAACCAACACAATTATTTTTAGTACGTGCCCTATGTGGCACGGACCATCCCATTCTCCACTCACCTTCCCAGACAAGCACAATTTATTTTAACAAGCCCCCACTCCACCCAGCACAGACCTTCCCACCCTCCACTCACCTTTCCAGACAAGCATAATTTATTTTAATAAGCCCCCACTCCACCCAGCACAGATATTCTCACCCTCTACCCACCTGCCCAAACAAGCACAATTTTTCTTAATAAGTCCCCAACCCAGCATGGACCTCCCACACCTTCCCTGAACAAGCAGAATTTGTTTAAACAAGCTGCATCTTGGCACAGACCTTTCCAAACCAACACAATTATTTTTAGTAAGTGCCCTCTGTGGCGCGGACCTTCCCACCCTCCACTCACCATCCCAAACCAACACAATTGTTTTTAGTAAGTGCCCTATGTCGCAAGGAACTTCCAACCCCCACTCACCTTCCCAGACAAGCACAATTTATTTCAACAAGCCCTGACTTAGCACAGACCTTCCACTCTCCCCACCTTCTAAACAAGCACAATTTATTTTAACAAGCCCCCACTCCACCCAGCACAGACCTTCCACCCTCCCTCACCTTCCCAGACAAGCACAATTTATTTTAACAAGCCCCCACTCCACCCAGCACAGACCTTCCCACCTCCACTCACCTTCCCAGACAAGCACAACTTATTTTAACAAGCCCTACTCCACCCAGCACAGACCTTCCCACCCTCCACTCACCTTCCCAGACAAGCACAATTTATTTTAACAAGTCCCCCACTCCACCCAGCACAGACCTTCCACCCTCCACTCACCTTCCCAGACAAGCACAATTTATTTTAACAAGTCCCCACTCCACCAGCACAGACCTTCCCACCCTCACTCACCTTCCCAGACAAGCACAATTTATTTTAACAAGTCCCCACTCCACCCAGCACAGACCTTCCCACCCTCCACTCACCTTCCCAGACAAGCACAATTTATTTTAACAGTCCCCACTCACCAGCACAGACCTTCCCACCTCCACTCACCTTCCCAGACAAGCACAATTTATTAACAAGTCCCCACTCCACCCAGCACAGACCTTCCCACCCTCCACTCACCTTCCCAGACAAGCACAATTTATTTTAACAAGTCCCCACTCCACCCAGCACAGACCTTCCCACCCTCCACTCACCTTCCCAGACAAGCACAATTTATTTTAACAAGTCCCCACTCCACCCAGCACAGACCTTCCCACCCTCCACCACCTTCCCAGACAAGCACAATTTATTTTAACAAGTCCCCACTCCACCCAGCACAGACCTTCCCACCTCCACTCACCTTCCCAGACAAGCACAATTTATTTTAACAAGTCCCCACTCCACCCAGCACAGACCTTCCCACCCTCCACCACCTTCCCAGACAATTTATTTTAACAAGTCCCCACTCCACCCAGCACAGACCTTCCCACCCTCCACTCACCTTCCCAGACAAGCACAATTTATTTTAACAAGTCCCCACTCCACCCAGCACAGACCTTCCCACCCTCCACTCACCTTCCCAGACAAGCACAATTTATTTTAATAAGCCCCACTCCACCCAGCACAGACCTTCCCACCCTCCACTCACCTTCCCAGACAAGCACAATTTATTTTAATAAGCCCCCCTCCACCCAGCACAGACCTTCCACTCTCCACCCACTCTTCTCGACCTGTGCAATTTGTTTCATTACCGTGGTGACCTCTCAAGTCAACCCTTCTTGGCTCCCACCTCTCTTTTGGACCAGCATGTTTTTTTCAGGGTGCCCATCACCTTGCCCTACCTGGAAAGCCCCACAACTCAACCCTTCCTGACTAACCCTTCCTCATGGTGGTACTTGGTGAGCAATACAATCACAAGAATGAGAAAACTGATGTATTTGTTTTTAAATCTGCCCACTCTCTCCTCTGAACTGTTTTATTATCAAGTCACATCCTCATCAAGTATTAATGTAACAAGTTAACAGACTTAAGTCTGCATCCCTGCTGGTTCAGCAGCACTCTTGCTTGACTTCTGCATTGAAGTCTGACCCCACCTCTCAAGCAGTACGAGCCACCCCAGGGAAAACACAACAGCATGAGGCAGGCAGAGGAAGCAAGAACTAGGGGCTTTCACTTTTTCTCCATGTACAGTGCAGACTACTATGGTGTAGCTCAGTCTCCCCCCAACTCCAACTTGGACCCTGTCCCCATCCTGGAACAGTAACAACATAAATAAAAGCCTCAGAATCTTGAACTGGGCAGACAGGTTCCCAACTGGCTGCTGCTCCAGTGTGACATCTTATTTTCACATGCGGATGCTTCCATGCCAGGTTGATACCATGGCTTGCAAGCTCATTTGTTTGTTCTGGTTATGCCTCAGTGCGTGGCATGCACACAATAGCACATGCCAGAAGACACACTGCAAGGGCCGCCAAACAAGGATACACACTAGCAGCATAATGCTGCTGGCTGCCATTCAGGCTAACAGGGGCCCCCCAGTGACTGCAGACATTGCACCCCCCTGAGCACGGACCAGTCTACTGGGAAAAATGCCCGGAAAAGTGTGAACAGCTATAGGCAGCCTAAGAAAAAAAATGTAAGGAAAGCCACACCATGGCGTATTTATGTTGAGCGGAGTGATGACTGAAGACCGGGAGTGTGTGGTGGCGGCAGGAGCTGACAGAGTCACTGGAATTCACTGAAAAGGCACAAGTCTCTCTCTCTCTCTCTCTCACCCCTTGCTCCCAGTCTTCATTTCTGTAATGGGCAAAATGCCCAGAAAAGTGTGTACACCTATAGGCAGCCTTGGGGGTGAAAAGCTGCACTGGCGGTATATGTTGGGCACAGTGGGGTGAGAACTGAAGACTGGGGAGTGTGTGATGGCAGGAGCTGTCAGTTCAGAAAGCTGCACTGCGACGGCCGTTGAAACGGGTGGGGTGCATCAAGGACTGAAGATGGTGAGTGTATGGCCAGGCGACGGGAGAAAGCTGTAACGTAACTCCGGCAATGCCCATTGGGGTTTGCTATAATATGCATGCCGGGTTGGGGCTACAGAAAATGAAGAAACTCTCATTGCAGCGGTTCATTTCTTTTAATTGGACAGCACGCCACCTCACTAAAACTAAACTCGAGTCATGACCAGCGTGCCAGGTCATTGATGTAGACTGCCAATCCCATTGCAGTTTCAGCTGTAATTGGCTTGGCAGTGACACACTTCCCAAATGCAGTATAGTCCCAAAACGTTTGCTGCGCAAGCGCATCAAATGTAAAAATGGCAAAATGAAACTGCCTAAAAAGTACAACAAAAAATTACCAGCAAAAAACTATTCAGAAGAACTAAATCAAGAAAACAAGTAAGAAAAAGCAGTCAAAAAATGCACTCCTGAATGTAGATCTCTATAAAATAGTTTTTCAAACAGGCTCCTTCTCTCTCTAACAGTGCAAAAGGGAAAGTAAGGCAGAGTGACTATGTACCGTGAGAGCAGAAGCTGAAACATGGGACCTCCAGACAAGCTGTTTACCACTCCGGAGCTTCATTTTCAAAAACGTTGTCTTTGGACCAAAGGCTAAGTTAAAGCAGCAGTACTACCAAATCAGGAAGTGATCTATCAAAATTCTGCTTTTTGGTTGTAAGCATGGGGCCAAAGTTCCAGTTTCCATACCTGTAAAAAAAAAAAAAATTTCAGCCATCTTTATTTTTTAGATATTTCACAATTTATTTGAATTGTTGTGGGCGCTACAAAAATATGGTGGCTGACTAATTTTCAGCTGCGCTTTTCCTTCGCAGGCAGTGGAACCTCTGCTAACCATTCCCAATCTTCCTGCAAGTCATACACATGCAGCTGGCAGCAGAGGGATTCCAGTGCAACATGCTTGGTGGCAGAAATGTAAAAAAAAAAAAAAAAGGCAGAGAATAACTGAGCAAATTACTCAGTGATAGTACAATGCCGATAGAAAGTGTCCAGGTATATGATCAGCAGAGCACAGGGAATAAACTGTCAAAAAATGCAATTTTTTTGTAGTACTGCTGCTTTAACACACCTTGTATCTTCCAGCTTCTGTGACTGTTATTAGCTCAATTACCGTCCCCTTCCCATCCCCCTGACAAGGGGTAATCCTCCTACCACTGTTGCTTGTACCCCTCCCCCTTCTCTTCCTCCTGACAAAGGATGCTGGTGCCCCCCCCACTTCCTTTCCTCCTGACAATTGATCTTCCTCCTGCTCCAGATTCTAGACCCTTAGACAGCTTCTGTTTTATTGCTACAATATGTTGAAATTAATTATTCTGTTTTGTTTATATTACCCTTACTGTATGCACTCACACTGCAAATTGTCTGTGTCTTGTATTTCTGCATAATGTTTCGATTTTGTTTGATCTGTGTAAGCAACCTGCGTATACATTCTGTTGTGCTGTTACCCGCTGTTGTATATTCCTGCTCCATATTTGTATACTGTTCTCTGACGTGGAACCTTTGTAAATGAGTCCCTGACTCAAAGGTATGTCTAATCTGTCTTAATAAATAAATAAAATAAACGGAGTAGTTTTGTGTACGCAAAGTCAGTAACTTCACCAAGCAATGAAATCTTCGCCCATCTCTATTAAAACCATACACTTTTGGGTGCATGCCTGCGCCCAGGACCAGCTCCATCTAAAGGACTGTGTACATTTGGGCGTGCCTGCGCCAGGACTGGCTCCATCTAAAGGACTGTGTACATTTGGGAGATTATGTCACCAGGGCTGGCTCCACCTTAAATACTGTGCACATCTGGGTGATTGCCTGCATCAGGGCTGGCTCCACCTAAAATACTGTGCACATCTGGGTGATTGATTGTGCCAGGGCTGGCACACCTTATGGACTGTGTACATTTGGGTGATTGCATTTGCCAGGGTCTGTTCCACCCTAAATACTGCTTAAACTTGGGTGATTACCTGCAGTGAAACTGTTTCCTGCTACATAGAATTCCGCTAGCAGAAGACCACCTTATGGTCTATCCAATCTGGCCAATGTGGAGGTGCATGCCCTTATATGTTCATGTCCATCCCCATCCCTCCCTCTAACCTGCCCCCTGTACTTGACCCACCCCTTCGAGACTCTCCATGGTTTGGGCTTTCACCACCATCTCTGGCAGCTTGTTCCACCCTTCCACCACCCTCCTCTAAAACAGTACTGCCCGACATCCATCCTGAATTTACCCTACACCACTAATTTGCAGCCATTCGATCTCGAGATTGCATTTTCACTGGACCTGAACAGTGCGTTAGAGCCCACCTTGTTAACTAAGGAAAGGGAATTTAACCAGGAAAGGCACACTAAGCCAGGTGCAACATGGGAGCACATGGAGTTAAGAGACTTGCTCAGGATCACATAGTATGCGGATAGAGGCTGTGGGATTCAAACCCAGGTCTGTAGGTTTGCAGCTCAGAGCAATAAACCACTATGCTGTACTACATCCTATAATAACCCTCATATATTTAAAGGTCTCTATCATGTCCCCTCTCTCCCTCCCGGTCTCCAGCAATCACGTTTAGGGTCTCCAGCCTCTGCTCATACGTATACACCTGATGCCCCAGAATCATCCTTGTGGCCATTCTCGACACTGTCTCTAGCTTGTTTACATCCTTCTCAGATAGGGATTCCACACAGTACTCCAGGTGTGGTCGCACCAGGGCTCTTGACAGCAGTGGTGTATGCTCCTTCCTCTGGCTACTTATCCCTCTGTATATGCAGCCCAGCATTCTGTTAGCCTTTCCCACTGCCTTACTGCAAGTGCAGATCCCATTACTTGAGGGTGCTCGTAATTGTAACTCCCACAGGGTCAGACTAGGATACAGGAGGCCAACCCTGAAATTCAATAGCAAAGCATACTGGGTGAAACACATATATCAGAATTTCATTTAAATTTGATACACTAGGTCTGTGTTGTCATCTTACATTTACTTGCAGTGCCCAAAATATCCAACTAAATTAGCAAAATATATAATAAATACAAGTTTTCAGAAGGTGGCCAGGTACTCAATAAAGGGGGTCCACCTGGAAATTTGTAGGAATTCTGGTGGGCCAGTCTGACTTTGAACCTCAAAATCCTTTCATGCTACTGACTCCGTGACAGCCACCCGCCCTGCCCCACACCCCACGTTTGTACACAACCCTTGGGAGTTTTCCAAGGTGCATGATCTTGCTCTTCTTGGCATGGATGCCCAGTTGCTAGATTCCAGACCACCGGTCCAGCTTTTCAAGTCCTCCCTATGTCTCTGACCCCTTGTCAGTGCCAGCCCCACCATAGAGCTGGAAGTCCTATACAAAGAAGCAGATTTAGTCCTTGATTCTGTCTCGAAACTGCTGGTGAATACACCGAGCAGCAGCTACTCAAGCACCATATTCTACAGAATCAGCCAGTGGAGAAAGGGAAAGAAGCTTCAAGCTGGGGAGTAAGCAGATTAGAAAGATTTTTTAGTTGGTATTTCTGTGGGTTGTAATTGTATTTGAGGGTAGGTCTTAACTGCCATTTATTGTGCTTTAACATTTAGTTTGGGCAGGAGTACGGATTCTAGCAGACAGGTTGGTGTGTGTGTGTGTGTGTGTGTGTGTGTGTATGTGTGTGTTTAAGTGTTGCTAGCTGGCCTGTAAGTGCAGACATCATATTACAGGATTAGTGCTGGCTAAATGTGAGGTGTAATTGTAATCTCAGTCAGTCTTGTGTGGGGAGGAGCAGACTACACCTCTGGAAGATTCTGTGCTTCAGGTAATTCTGTTCTGACTTTAAAGTGAGGTGAACTGGGATTGTGTTGCCAGGGTTGATACTCTTGTGTGAGTTGGGTGTGGGACCCAATCACACCCTCCCCAGATCACAGCTCATTTATAGGGGACCACCCCCTGCCCTGCAATTGGAGGAAGAGGCTACAGGTGCAGCTCATGTAGTTTCTACCCAATAAAGCAGGCACAGGGCAGGGAAAAAGCATAGGTAGGTCATGAATAGGAGTGCAGTATCCACAGTGAATTGCTGATCAGTGGGACAGCTGGATATTTTGGAAGGCCTTAAACTGGAATATAGTTCATGTAGTTTAAGCCACTGGGGGTTCAGTTTAAAGGATGGTAGAGAGGAGCTTAGGGAGTTGTACACTTCCCCTATAAGTTTACTGTGTAGTACTGCACCTAGTAACGGGGCTACCCGTCTACTGTGGGGCTGTATCTAGGATTAGTGGGTGTCCTGACTAGTGGGTAGGGGTGTATCTTGGACTAGTGGGGAGCCTGGTGGTTCACCCAAGGAAATCTACTTGAAGGGGGATGGGACCACACATCACTAGGGCTGGCATCTTTGGGAGGGTGGTGGGGTGCACAGGGTGTGGGGCAGCCATGATACTGGACTGGGCTCGGAAGTTCGGTGGTTGCCCAGTGTGCTACCAGCTAGCACAGCTTAGGGAGGAGGTTGGGAAGGAGGAGGTATGGTTGGAGACTAGGGCAGGGGCTCTCCCACGGGGTTGCACCAAGCACTAGGGGTGGGGGCATAGGGAAAGGAGTGCAGGAGAGTACTCTGGGATCGCACAGGGACTCTGACAGAGGGGGCCCAAAAGGAGGACACTACCAAGGAAGCAGGCAGGTATCTGGGGACCTTCACAGAGGGGGGCCAAAAGGAGGACGTTCTCAGGGAAGTAGGCAGATGGCTGGGGCTGGACAGAAGGAAACAAAGGGGGAGGTGGATAAGACCTAAGCTCAGTAACCATTTCAATTCTCTTCTTCTTCTGCTTGGGGATGAGGGGGTGATGTAGCCATGACAGGGGTGGTTAGAGATGGAAAGGAGTGGGGGCAGGAGGTGGGGCGGATAGCAGGAAGTACAGGGGAACCTGGAATGCGAGAAAACAGGGGGAGTGGGGGATCAGAGCAGGAGGAGGAGGAGGGAGTAGATGGAGGAAAGCTCAAGAAGAAGGACCAGTTGGGGGGAAAGGGCAAGAAGGACCGGAAGTACAAGGAGGCTACAGTAAAGGGAACAGAGAGTTTAGGCCAGGGGAGCACAACAGGCAAGGAGGGGCTGAACCGAGATGGGAAAGAAGGGAGGACAAGCCAGGCTAGTTTAGCAGATGGGGGGAAGGACCAGTCCGCGAGCAGTGACGGGGGTAGCGGGTACAGAAGGATACTCGGGAGGAGGAGAGGCATAGGATCAGAAGGTAGGGAGTGGCCAGGGTAATAGGAGGGGGTGGCAGGTGGCACCCAGATGGGGAAGGAGCAAGGAGCCGGCTGGCGGGAGGGGCAGGTAGAAAGGATGAAGGACATGGAAGGGGGAAATGGAGGAAAGGGGTAGTCAGAGTGCTCCTGTTGGGTGATTCCATGATCAGGGGCATCAAAAGGGATAGGGAGGGGGAAGCTTGCCCGGTTGGAACAAAGTGCTTCCTGGACTTACGGTTGCAGGGGCCAGGCATGAGGTATGTCAGCTGGGCAAAGGATTGTGAGGTTCCCGGACATACTGGGTCTACCTGGGTACAAATGACATTGAGGAAATAGTGAGCTAGATACAAGCAAGGTTCAGGGAGCTTGCCAGGGTCTGTCATGACATAGGATGCATGATTTCTCTCAAGGAAATTTCAAGCAGAACAAGGGCAAGTGGGGAATACAAGAGGAAGATTAAGGAGATAAACCAGTGGTTCAGAGAGTGGTGTGAGCTAGAGGGTATGGGTTGATGGGGGTAGACCTGAGAGGATAAGGGGCTGTATGCTAGAGATAGGCTCCATCTCAATTTGAAGGGGAAGGAAATCCTTAAGTTGAAAATAGAGGGGGTTCATTGGTGAAAGGTGGAGTTTCAGCTTGTGAAGGGAGGAGGGATGGCAGAAAAGGCTGTTGAGGGGGGTCCGATAAAAGAGGGACTCTGACTCCACCCCCCCGGGGGGCTGGTGGAATGCAGGAAAAGGCCGACTGGTAAGGTGCCGACTGGGGGAAGACGGAATCCCCATGGGAATGCGAGCAGGGAAAATGGAAGTATAGGGAAAGGGTGGAAGGTAGTCCTGTTAAATGCCAGGAGTTTGGGCAATAAAATGATTGAGCTCCAGGCGATGCTAACTGAGAGAGGGTGGATGTGGCAGCGGTCACTGAGACCTGGGTCACTGCAGGGCATGATTGGGACCTGAACCTGGAGCGTTACACCATGTTCAGGAGGAAAGGGAGAAGGGTAGCAATAACAGTCAAAATGGCACTGGCATAGGAGGAGTGGAGGAGGCGGAGGGAACTGTGAAGGCAATTTGGGTCACCTTGATAACAATGGGGGGCAAAGAGTAAAAATAGGAGTGGTGTACAGACCCCTGTGCTGGCAGAGAGCTGAGAGGCTGGTGGCAGATGTTGGGAGACACTGCAGATTGGGCAGGGGAAGGGTGGTGGTGTTGGGGACTTAAACATGCCAGGAACGGACTGGGAGACTAAGACATCCTCGTGGCCAGGGAACAGAGGTTGTTGGATGTCTTTAGGATACATTCCTAATTCAGCAGGTGGGGAACCAGTCAGGGAGGTGTGGATACTGGATGTGGTCCCGCAGAAGATGACCACATTGGGGGCCTGGAGGTAAGGGACCCGTTGGCGGGGAGTGACCATGCCACGGTCTGGTTCTGCCTGAACCTAGGAGGGGTAGAAGGCTGCACAAAGATGGAGATAACTGACTTAAGGGGGGGCGGATTTCAAGGAAATGGGAAAGATCCTTAAGGAGCATTTGGATGGGATTGGGCAAGACATGGATACTGACTGAAGGTGGGAAATCATCAGCAGGGAGGTGCAGGATGCTATCAGCACTTGTGCAAGAGTAAGACGAAAATGCGGTAGGGCCCGAAAACCCTGCTAGTGGACCAGGGAGGTTCAGGAGGTGGTGAGGGGAAAGAAGGCAGCCTATAGGCATTTCAAGTGCTCAAGGAGTGAAAGGGATCGAGGGGAGTACGAGCTAATGGCCAGAAGGGCCACTAGGGTGGTGAGAGAGTGGCTAAGGCAAGGAAGGAGCAGAACCTGGCTAGAGAAATTAGAAGAGGGAATAAGGGGTTCTTTAGGTACACTGGGGAAAAACGAAGGGTGAAGGGGCAGATTAGCAGGATTAAAACGGGAGGAATGGGCACAAGACGGGGGGTTGGCAAGCTGAGGTACTAAATGAGTTCTTCGCCTCAGTTTTCGCCCAAGAAAATGGGGGAGCTGCATCATACATGGGAGGAGATGGTGAAACTGAGACGGGGGGACCCTTACTGATCAAGCGGGTCTGGGGAAGGGGCCATCACTGGCAAGGGGAAGGCAAAGCAGGGGACGAGGTAGCAGAGGGGGAAATCAGGGCAGAGAGTGAGGGAAGCCCTCAGGTCCCTTAAGATGGAGGAAGCACTGAGCCGGATAAATTACATCCCAGAGTGCTGAAGGAACTGATGGATGTCCTGGTGAAACCTTCATGGAGCTTTTCAGCATCTCTCTGAGGACAGGGTAGGTACCCCAGGACTGGAAGGTGGTGTATATAGTGCTTATCCACAAGGGGATCAAGGGAGGTGGCAGGGAACTACACGCCATTAGCCTGACATCGGTGGTGTGCAAAGTGATGGAGGGCATTGTCAAGGAGAGGCTAGGGGGACCTGAAAAGTCGGTGCCTGGACGATAGACAGCATGGATTCGTCCTGGGAAACTATGTCAGACAAACCTTGTGGAGTTCTATGACTGGTGACGAGTGCCTTGACCTGTAAACCAGTGGACGTCCTCTTCTTGACTTCAGCAAGGCATTTGACTCTTGTTCCTTACGTGGGCCTATTGGATAAGCTGGGATAAATGGGGGTGGGGAAACCAGATGATCAGATGGATCGCAATTGGCTCCAGGACCGGACCCAGAGAGTGGTTGGCGGGTTAGTCTCATTCCCAAGGAAGGTCTTAGTGGGGTCCCTCAGGATCAGTCCTGTGGCCCTCCTGTTCAATGCCTACGCCTCTGACATAAGGAAAGGTTATCAGGAGTGAGATGATCTCTTTGTGGATGACTCAAAACTGGGGGGTGGTGGTGGATGGGCAGGAGGGAGGGTGGCCCACAGGGGACCGGGGCTCTGGAAGTTGGTCTAGAAGAAAAAATTACTCACCTTAGTAATGTTGTTTCTTCTAATGGAGTCTTGCTATATTATGACAATTGCAGTGAGTCCCCATCTTCGAACTGCCCCAGAGGTGAAATAGTTAACTTTCCATGCAAGCATGGAACTCTGAGAGCGAGCTCAGTTAGAAGGCTCTGTCTGCTGATCTTCAAACATAAACTGTCAGATCTTTACGAGCAAAAACTCACTAAGGCTCTGTGTGGAAGCTGTAAACTGTAAGCTGTAGAAGACTTGGTTTGCTGGCCAAGGCACCTAGCTTCACCTGAGATCTTTCCTTCTAAGACTGCTTGAAAGGCAGAGTAGAGAAACTTACCAGAGCAAGGGAAAAGGATTAAGACTTAGTTTGGCTAAGCAGATTTACTGTGTGGTGGTGTTTTTATTTTTTACTCACAGGGATTGCTACTGTTTGTTGCTAACATTTCATTGCTTTATTTTTTCTCTGATTCAAATTGTTGGTGCTGGTATACCTTCTTCTGCATTATTACAAGGTGTGCCTACAGGTGTGTGCTAACAGATTACTCCTGTAATCTTCTGATTCAAATTGTCTTTTGCAAGGTATATCTTCTGTTACTGCTTTATTTTTCTCTGGAGCAAAGTGTTTCTTACAGCGTATATCTTCTCTGAAATTACTGTATTACAGGTGGAGCTTACATTTTTGTGACTTTTTTATCATTGGGCTAAGCAAAATTACTGTTTGACACTGTGTTTTATTTTATTCTTGTTTGTTGAAAAGGTTTGTTGTCTCAGAGGTGTTTCAGTCTCCTTCTCACATTGAAGGAGCTAATTGCTTTCCTCCCACAGCTCTTCCAAAGGATTAGGTGTGTATGTCGGGGTGGAGCTGGCAAACTGTCAGTAATTTCCAACAGAAAGAAGGTTAAAAAGTCAGGTTAGTCGATATCTTGAGGTAGAAGACTTGGTTTGCTGGCCAAGGCACCTAGCTTCACCTGAGCTCTTTCCTTCTAAGACTGCTTGAAAGGCAGAGTAGAGAAACTTACTAGAGCAGAAGAAAAAGGATTAAGACTTAGTTTGGCTAAGCAGATTTACTGTGTGGTGGTGTTTTTATTTTTTACTACAGGGATTGCTACTGTTTGTTGCTAACATTTCATTGCTTTATTTTTCTCTGATTCAAATTGTTGGTGCTGGTATATCTTCTTGCATTATTACACGGTGTGCCTACAGGTGTGTGCAACAGATTACTCCTGTAATCTTCTGATTCAAATTGTGTTTTGCAAGGTATATCTTCTGTTACTGCTTTATTTTTCTCTGGAGCAAAGTGTTTCTTACAGCGTATATCTTCTCTGAAATTATTACAGGTGGTGCTTTACAGGTTTTACAGTTTTATCTAACATTAGGATAAGCTTTCAGGGTTACTGCATTTGTTGTTGACTGATTGTTTCTGCTCTACCTCCTTGTTCTTTCGTCCGTGGTTCTTCTTTTAGGCAGGGAAGGGCCCTGCGCCCCCCCATCCCCAACCACCCCAGGCTACACTCCTTTTATAGGGTACCACAGTTGTGACATTTCCTGTGCAGAGCAGGAAGGCGGATCAGTGGGGCCTCCACAAGGTGATCTCATTTATAGGGCACTAGTAATTTAACTTGTTATAACAAGTTAAACAAAGCACAATTAAACCATTACTTGCATTTTTTCCTTCTAATTACTCTGACTAGGTTACAAACCCAGCAACTTATTTGGGATGGATTTATTAACTGCAGGTACTGTGGAACAATTTTCAGAAGGACAGTCTTACAGGATTTAGGACACTGTCCTACATGCTGGGCCTTTGGAGATCTTAGGCTCAGCTCCGCAGCATGGGCAGAGATTGCACGCCCAAATTTCATATTGAAGAGGAAATATTATAAGAACCACCCGCCATTTCCCCAGCATCCAACAGAAAAACCGACCGCAGAGGATAGTTGGTCCAGGAGGTTGGCAGGTGGTTAGGAGGAGCAAATCAGGTGCCCCATCACTCTGCTCTCCAACATTACCTCCAAAACCATATAAACACTACAAACAGGTATCTGCCTTATCTCTGAAATCAAATAAAGAGGCAGAAGACACTGCAGAGCAGGACATGCATGCACAGGAGCTAGCACAACAAAAACTCACCCAAATCAGGAACCAAAACAAAACAAGCACAAAGGAATCAAAAAACTTGATCATAGAAGACTCCATGATTGGGAGTTGATACCCATCTCCAGCCAGGTGATGGTCAGATGTCTCCAGGTACATCAGCATGGAGAGACATCAGCATGGAGAGACTGACCGCATTGCTAAAATTGTTCACAAAGCAGGAGAAAACATTGATGTCCTAGTACACATAGGGACTATCGATCTTGCCAGCCGGTCAGTTGTGGAGACCAAGGAACACCTGACTAGGCTGGGTGACAAACTATCATCTATTTTTGTCTGGCATCTCCTTCTCTGAGATCCTGCCAGTCTGGGAGAGGGGAGCAGATGGACGAAGGTCAGAGAAGGAGAGATAGGGGAGCTAAACATGTGGCTCAAGGGCTGGTGCCAGGAAAAGGACACAGATTTGTAGGAACTGGCAACAGTTCTGGGAGCGAAAGTTCTTTAAATTTGATGGACTGCATCTGACTAAAGAGGGAGTCAGTGCATTGGGGCAGAAGTTTGATGTCTTTGCAGAATATTTAAACTAGTAATGGGGAGAGGGGCAGCACCCCATACCCAATGGGAAGAACACCCTCCCTCAGCTAGTGGTCAAACAGGGATTCAGCATGTTTGCTGCTCATTTGCATCACCAGGTAAGAAAAAGGTTTGTCTCCCCACACTGACGACAGGGTAAGGCGCCAATTCACCCAACAACTAACACACCAAAATCTGGCCAATGGAAAATCATGTACACAATGCTCACAGCCTGGGAAATAAGATCCCAGACCTGCAGGCACAATGTCAGAGGCTAAACTGGACATAGTAGCAATTAGTGAGACGTGGTTTACCAGTAACCACACTTGGGAGACTTCAGTACCTGGCTATGTATTGTTCAGAAGAGACCAAGGTGCAAAAAGGGGGAGGAGGGCCTCTATGTTAATGAAAATATCAAAGCTACAGAAATTCAGAATACACATAAGGAGCCAGAAGAACTGTGGGTCACCCTGAAACAGGAAATGGGACAGCCATAAGAACTGGGGTTGTCTACAGGCCCTCAGACCAGAGGGAAGACATAGACACATTACTGTTAGAAGATATATAAAACATGACAGCTAAAGGAGGTTCTGATAATGGGAGACTTCAACATGCCGGATACAGATTGGTCAATACCAGCAGGAACATCTGCCAGAACTAGACTCATAGTGGATTCCTGCAGGGGAGGGCCTCAAACAACTGGTACAGCAACCCACAAGAGACAGGGCTATCCTAGATCTAGTACTGACTAACAAAGAAGGGATCACAGATCTCCAGGTAGAAGGTCACCTGGGAGCCAGACCATCACATGGTATGGTTCAATTTGGCTACTACATCTAAATCATCCCATTCCAAGGCAAAAATATGGGACTTCAGAGGAGCTGACTTTGATAAGATGGCCAACAGAGTTAAGCTAGCCCTGGCAAAAAGAAACACAGGTGAGGGGGTACAGGCCAAGTGGGCAAGCATTAAGGATGCAATACTTGAAGAAACATCCCATTGTGTTAGACAGAAAAGGAAGTGCAAAAGAAGAAGGAAACCACTTTGGTTCTCAAATACAGTAGCAGAAAAGGTCAGAGCCAAAAGGCTGGCCTTCAGGAAATATAAGGAACACAGCGGGATGAAGATAGGAGGCATACCAAACTGCCTTAAGGGAAGCAGGTAGGCAGGCAGGCAAAGTCCCAAACTGAGGAAACACTAGCACTAACAGTAAAAGAAGGTGACAAGACTTTCTAGATACATTAGTGAAGGGAGAAAGTCCAGAGGGGTATTGCTAGCTTAATGGAGAAAAGGGAGCATGTGAGGAGGAGGACCTGTAAAGGCATCTATCCTAAATAGATACTTTTGCTCAGTATTTACTGAAAAGAAGGTAGGCAGGGCCCACAGCCCAGCATCATGGACACAGGGGAGGGAGGTGAGCACTACTCCTTCACAAAAGAAAGTGGTCCCACAAGAGCTTGCTAAGCTCAGGGTGGATAAGGCAATGGGACCTGATGGCATACATCCCAGGGTACTTAAGGAGCTAAAGGAGGAACTAGCAGAGCCATTAGCAGAATTGTTTAGTGAATCTCTGAGCACAGGAGAGGTCCCAGAAGACTGGAGAAGGGTTTATGTGATCCCGCCTCCACAAGAGTGGTGGCAGGAGGAGGCAGGGAACTAGAGACCGGTCAGTCTACCTCAGTAGTGGGCAAGATTATGGAGGCACCTTAAGGAAAGGATAGTGCAACACCTGGAATCCATAGGGGCACAGGATCCAAGACAGCATGGGTTTACAAAGGAAGGTCCCTGTCAACCAATCTCATAGATTTCTTTGACTGGGTAACCAGAGTGGTGGACCAAGGGGGAGCAGTTGATGTCGCCACCTTGACTTCAGCAAAGCTTTTGACACTGTTCCACATAGAAGATTGATAAATAAGCTGGGTAGGCCTGGGGTGGGTCAGAAGTTGGTCAGCTGGGTGGCAAACTGGTTGACGGGCAGAAAACAGAGAGTGGTGGTAAATGGATACAGTCAGAAGAGATGCAAGTCACAAGGGGGCAATTTCAGGATCAGTCCTGGGGCCAGTCCTCTTATTAGTGACCTTGCAGATGGACTAGAGGGTAAGGCTTGTCTGTTTGCAGATGACACCAAGATCTGCAACAGAGAAGATGATCCAGATGGGGTGGGCAGAATGAGAAGAGATCTGATAAACTAGCAGAATGGTCGAAGAGTGGCAACTGGATTTAATGTAAAGAGTGCAAAATCATGCACATAGGGAAGAGAAACCCTGAAGCCACCTATAGGCTGGGGAGGAGTTGCTAGCAGTCACAAAGGAAGAAAGAGACTTGGGCATCATCATCACTGATGACCTAAAATCATCCAAGCAGACCCTAAAGCAGTAGGTAAGGCTAGGGGGTGTTAGGGTATTAGTAGGGGTATCATCAAGTCGGAAGAGGGAGGTATTAATCCTCTGTCACAAGACACTGGTTAGGCCCCATCTGGAGTACTGCATGCAGTATTGGAGGCCACACCTTCACAAGGACATTAACCAAATTGAGGCAGTCCAGAGAAGGGCAACCAAAATGGTGCAGGGACTGCATCAGAAGACATATGAGGACAGATTAACGGAGCTCAATATGTATACCCTTGAGCAAAGGAGGAAGAGAGGTGATATGATCGAGGCATTCAAACACCTTAAGGGCATAAACAAGGTGAAAGAGTCTAACATGTTTAAATATAAGAAAAATAGCAGACAAGAGGACACAGCATGAGATTAGAGGGAGGCCGATTAAGGGGGAATGTGAGGAAATTCTTTTTCACAGAAAGGGTGGTGATGGCTGAATGGCTTACCACAAGAAGTGGTGGCTATGAATACAGTGCAGGGCTTCAAACGGGCAATGGATAGGCATAAGGGAGCAATACAAATGACTATGAATAGATAGGCCACTGACAGATCAAAGGCCGATGGCACATTTATAAGGTAGAAAAGAAATGGCAGACTGGATGGGCTATGCGTCCTTATCTGCCGCCAACTTCTATGTTTCTATGTAAACCCACACTAGCCAACTGGCTACTAACATAAATACACACTTCTTGGTCTCCAACAAAGACTCAAGTCATGAGACCCAAAAGAAATGAAAAATACAACAATTCACCCCAAGGAAGGGTGAAACAACAAAGTGGCATAAAGAAAGCGCCTGATGACTGTAATGCCCACCCACATCCCAAAACAGAGGTTCTGAGAGGGGCAGGCAGGGAGGAGGTCACTATAGTAAGACCCATTAGAAGAAACAACATTACTAAGGTGAGTAATTTTCTTCAAACAACATGAAGTCTTGCTATTATGCCAATTGCAGACTACACAGCAGCAATTCTCATGGAGGAGGGACAGAACTCATTTAGGGAATAGGCTCTGAAGGACAGCTAGCTAAACCGAGCATCACCCCGAGCCTGGATGTCCAGGGAGTAATGTTTGGCAAAAGTGTGAACTGTTTTCCAAGTAGCTGCTTCGACATATCTCTAGAAGAGGGATGTCTCTGGCAGCAGCCAGAGAAGCAGCTGTACCTCTGGTAGAGTGAGCCCTCAGGCCTGAGGGGTGGAACCCACCAGTTTTTCGGAATAGAATTGGATACAAGAGACAATCCACCTGGCAATGGATCTTTAGTGGCAGTCTTCCTTTACCAACCTCACCAAAAGTGAGGAACAGTTGAGGGAGTCAAACCTGTGACCCTTGGTACGCTCTATGTAGTAACCAAGGCCTCTTCATCTAGGCTGTGCAGCCTCCTCTCACCAGAGGAAGAATGGGTCAGTGAAGCACACTGAAGAGATATAGATTGATTACAAATTGAAAACCACCTTAGGCAGAAACTTTCTATTAGTCCGAGGACTACCTTATCTCTGTGAAAGGAGATAAAACCGACTCACTGACAAAGCTTGTAATTCACTATATGCCTGGCAGAGGTGATGGCTACTAGAAACACAGTTTTCCAAGTCAAGTACTTAAGCTCAGCTGAAGCCAAAGGCTCAAAGAGGGGTTACAACTGAGCAATACAAACATTAAGATCCCAGGCAGGGCAGATCCCTGAATGGAGGGGTTGGTGGAAGCAACTCTAAAAACTTGGAAAATACAGGGTGAGTTGAAAAGAAGAGGATTTACCAGGTCAAATAAAAGCAGACACAGCTGCCAAATGCACTTCAGGGTAGCTGGTCTCAGCCCCAAAGTGTTCAGATGGACCAAATAATCCAGGACTGTGGGCAACCAGCAGAGTCTGGGGAAATATGTTTTTTGAGCACCATATGGAAAAACCTTTCCATTTGGAGTTGTGGGTAGGTCTGGTGGAAGGCTTCCTAGAAGCCTTCAATATATCCATTACGCCTCAGAGAGGTGTAAGTCAGCAAACTCTAACCTTCAAGAACCAGGCCTTGAGATTGAGAGATTTGAGATCTGGTACCAAACCCTTCCCTGGGCACAGGTTAACACATTGTGATTCCTGGGAAGGCACAGGGAGGATGGACTACAAGGGACAGGAGGAGGATACTAGGAAGTTGTCTGGCCCCCAATCCGGGGCAATCAGAATGACCGTGCAGGATTGGGATCTAATTTTGACTAGCACTTTGAACAGGAGAGGAAAGGGAGGGAAGGCATAGAGAAACTTCCCTTCCCAACTGAGGACTAAGGCATCCAGAGGGACTGAGCCCAAGACTGGGAGCCTGCAGCAAAAGAGGGAAGTTGGTGATTGTCTGGGGCTGCAAAAGATCTATCTGCAGGGTGCCCCATCTGGGCAAATACCACTCCCAGAACCATGGGATTCTGGGACCACCATGATGGCCCTGAGAAATTCTGTTTAGAGCATCTGCCAGGACATTGTCCTTGCCTGGGAGGTGAACTGCCATAAAGGAGGTGTTCAGGGAGTAAGCCAGAGACCACAACTTCATGGCTTCGTGCACAAGACCGTGAGACCGAGTACCCCTTGCTTGTTGAGTGTACCACATTGTAGTGGTGTCTGTTCTGACCTGTACAATTTTGTTCTGAACTAGATTTGGAGAAAGCTTGAAGTGCTAGAAAAACTGCTCTGAGCTCCAAATAGTTGATGTGGGAGCAGAGTTTCTTGGGGACCATAGTCCCTGGGCAGTGAGGTCGCCCATGTGAGCCCCTACCCCAAGACGGATGCATCCATAGTAAGGATTAAGGAGTGAGACTGAGTGACAAAAGGAACCCTTGTCTCAGGTTGCTCTGATCCTGCCACCACTGTAGGGCTTGGATCAGGGTTCGAAGTTACTGGGATCAATTTTGTAAAAGGATCCTTTCTTTGAGATCAAAAACTCTCAAATGGAACTGAATGTCCCTCATCTGAATATTGCTCCTTGCACTATTGTTGTGGAAGCAGCCATGTGCCCCAGGAGCTGCAGAAAATGCCTTGCTGGTCGAGAGACCTGCAGGGTGAATGAGGGGAGGCCAGGGAGACTAGGTCTTTGCCCTGTCCAGAGGAGGAGAGCCCTGGCTTCCTGTGTGTTCAATTCTGCGCCTATGACTGCTAGGGAGCTGGACAGGCTCTAGAACTGACTTTGAGAGATTCAGAAGGAAACCTAGGGAGGTAAGCAGTTGCTGAGCTACCTGAAGGTGTAAGCTGACCTGTTCTAGGGACTGGCCTATTATGAGCCAATTGTCCAGGTAAGGAAAGATGGCAATTTTTTGCCTTCAGGCATGCAACTGCACTGCCAGGCATTTGGTGAATACACTTTGAGCAGAGGTGAGGCCAAAGGCATTGCTCTGAACTGGTAATGGCCTGAGGGCAGCTTTGAACCTGGAGGTACTTTCAATGGAAGCTTCTGATGAGTATATGGAAGTAGGCATCCTGAGGTCCAGGGACGCTAGCCAGTCCCCTGGCCTGAGAGGGTAAAACATTCCCTAGGGTCACCATTTTGAACCTTGGTTTTAAAAGGTGCTTGTTTAAGTATCTGAGATCCAGGATGGGTGCCATTCTCCTGTCTTTTTGGGGTAAGGAAGCCCTGAGGATAAACCTCTGAGTGAGGGAGGAGACCCTTCCCTAGGCAAGTGCCCTGATGGAGATGGTGGGAAAGATCTGGTTCTCGTTTTGGAAATTTTTGAAGCTGAGAACCAGTCCCTGGCTTACTACTTCCAGGACCCACTTGTCTGACGTTAGAGACTTCCAGTCCTGGACAAAGTAAGCCAGCCTGCCCCCTACAGGTAGAGAAGAATAGGCCCTGGCTACCCCATCAGGGTGCCTGCTTTGCAGGGGCTTTAGGTTGAGGGTTGGAAGCAGGCCTGCTTGAACCCCGTCTGTCTCTCCCTCTAAAGAACCCCCTCTGGGCATAAGCAGAAGAGGAGGCTTGGGATTGGTAAAAGGGCCTATGAAAAGGTCTTCCCCTGCCCCTGGGAAGCTGCTTCTGAGGAGTGACCTGCCTTTCCTTGGCCTGTGCACTCCTATAGGTGGTCCTGTATTCATCCATTTTCTTCATGTAATTCTCTGTTTGCTCCCCAAACAGAGAGTTGCCCACAACAGGAAAATCCATGGCCTTAGACTGGGTATCCTGTGACAGGGTAGTACATCTGAGCCAAGCCATTCTGTGAAGTGCCACAGATGTAGCCATGACTCTTGATGACACATCATTAGAGTCTACTGCAGCATGAAATTGCACCTTAGATGCCTCAATACCATCTCTAGCCACCTGTTCCAGCTCTCTGGCCAGCTGGTCAGGGACTTGTTTTGCTAAAGCCAGCACAGTATCCCATCTGGATTTCTGGTATCTAGCAGCATAAGCCGTATAATTTGCCTGTCTGAGTCCCAAGGATGCTGCCATGTACTGTTTCTTTGCCATAGCATCAATCTCCCTGGAGTCCTTCTCAGGAGGATGTGAGGCTAGGGGAATATTTGCCTGTCACAGGCTGCAGCCTCCACTACTCCCACATGGCTGCATTGCTGTGTGAGCAACTCCGTATCAGAGCCTGATAAAGTATACCTCTTGTCCATCCTTTTATCTACAGGAGGTATAGTGTGAGAGTTTTAAAACTTATACTGTCTGCTTCCGAAAAGATTTATGCAGAGGAATAGACAGTTTCTTAGATTCTGGAATATCCATCATTTCTACATAATCAGGCTCTCTTGGTCATCAAAGTGACATTAGAAAGATTTTTTAGTTGGTATTTCTGTGGGTTGTAATTGTATTTGAGGGTAGGTCTTAACTGCCATTTATTGTGCTTTTAACATTTAGTTTGGGCAGGAGCACGGGATTCAAACTGAGACAGGTTGGTGTGTGTGTGTGTGTGTGTGTGTGTGTACAAAGTGTTTTAAAAGTTGCTAGCTAGGCTCTGTAAGTGAAACATCATATTACAAGGGATTAGTGCTGGCTAAATGTGAGGTGTAATTGTAATCTCAGTCAGTCTTGTGTGGGAGGAGCAGACTACACTCTGGAAGATTCTGTGCTCCAGGTAATTCTGTTCTGACTTTAAAGTGAGGTGAACTGGGATTGTGTTGCCAGGGTTGATACTCTTGTGTGAGTTGGGTGGGACCCAATCACACCCTCCCAGATCACAGCTCATTTATAGGGGACCACCCCTGCCCTGCAATTGAGAAGAGGCTAGGTGCAGCTCATGAGTTTCTACCAACAAAACGCACAGGGCCAGGGAAAAAGCATAGGTAGGTCATGAATAGGAGTGCAGTATCTAAGTGAATTGCTGATCAGTGGGACAGCTGGATATTTGGAAGGCCTTAAACTGGAATATAGTTCAGTAGTTTAAGCCACTGGGGGTTCAGTTTAAAGGATGGTAGAGAGAGCTTAGGGAGTTGTACACTTCCCCATAAGTTTACTGTGTAGTACTGCACCTAGTAACGGGGCACCCAGCTCACTGTGGGGCTGTATCTAGGATTAGTGGGTGTCCTGACTGAGTGGGTAGGGGTGTATCTTGGACTAGTGGGGAGCCTGGTGGTTCAAACAAGGAAATCTACTTGAGGATGGGACCAATACATCACTAGGGCTGGCATCTTTGGGAGGTGGTGGGGGTGCACAGGGTGTGGGGCAGCCATGATACTGGACTGGGCTGGAAGTTGGTGGTTGCCCAGTGTGCTACCCTTCTTCCGCTTAGGGAGAGGTTGGGAAGGAGGAGGTCGGTTGGAGACTGGGCAGGCGCTCTCCCACGGGCCACCAAGCACTAGGGGTGGGGCATAGGGAAAGGAGTGCAGGAGAGTACTCGGGATCGCACAGGGACTCTGACAGAGGGGGCCCAAAAAGGAGGACACTACAAGGAAGCAGGCAGGTATCTGGGGACCCTCAGAGGGGGCCAAAGGAGGACGTTCTCAGGGAAGTAGGCAGATGGCTGGGGCTGGACAGAAGGAAACAAAGGGGAGGTAGATAAGACCTTAAGCTCAGTAACCATTTCAATTCTCTTCTTCTTCTGCTTGGGGATGAGGGGTGATGTAGCCATGACAGGGGGGTTAGAGATGGAAAGGAATGGGGGGCAGGAGGTGGGGCCGGATAAGCAGGAAGTACAGGGGGAACCTGGAATGCAGAAAACAGGGGAGTGGGGGACTGAGCAGGAGGAGGAGGAGGGAGTAGATGGAGGAAAGCTCAAGAAGAAGAGACAGTTGGGGAAAGGGCAAGAAGGACCAGAAGTACAAGGAGGCTACAGTAAAGGGAACAGAGTTTAGCCAGGGAGCACAACAGAGCAAGGAGGGGCTGAAACTGGAGATGGAAAGAAGGGAGGACAAGCCAGGCTAGTTTAGCAGATGGGGAGGAACCAGTCGCGAGCAGTGACGGGGTAGCAAAGGTGAAGAAGGATACCTGGAGGAGGAGAGTATAGGACTGAAGGTAGGGAGTGGCTGAAAAGGAGGGGGTGGCAGGTGGCACCCAGATGGGGAAGGGAGCAAGGAGCCGGCTGGGGGAGGGCTGGTAGAAAGGATGGGGACATGGAAGGGGTAAATGGAGGAAAGGGGTAGTCAAGAGTGCTCCTGTTGGGTGATTCCATGATCACGGGCATCAAAAGGGATAGGGAGGAAGCTTGCCGGTTGGAACAAAGTGCTTCCCTGGACTTACAGTTGCACAGGGGCCAGGCATGAGGTATGTCTAACTGGCAAAGGATTGTGGAAGGTTCCCCGGACATACTGGTCTCCTACCTACAAGTGACATTGAGGGAAATAGTGAGCTAGAGATACAACAGTTCAGGGAGCTTGCCAGGGTCTGTCATGACATAGGATGCATGATTTCCATGTCAAGGAAATTCTACCAGTGCAAGGGCAGAGTGGGGGAACACAAGAGGAAGATTAAGGAGATAAACCAGTGGCTCAGAGGTGGTGTGGGGCCAGAGGGTATGGGTTGATGGAGTGAACCTGAGAGGATAGGGGCTGTATACTGAGATAGGCTCCATCTCAATTTGGAGGGGAAGGAAATCCTTAAGTTGAAAATAGAGGGGGTTCATTGGTGAAAGGTGGAGTTTCAGCTTGTGAAGGGAGGAGGGATGGCAGAAAAGGCTGTTGAGGGGGTCCGATAAAAGAGGGACTCTGACTCCACCCCCCCGGGGGGCTGGTGGAATGCAGGAAAAGGCCGACTGGTAAGGTGCCGACTGGGGGAAGACGGAATCCCCATGGGAATGCGAGCAGGGAAAATGGAAGTATAGGGAAAGGGTGGAAGGTAGTCCTGTTAAATGCCAGGAGTTTGGGCAATAAAATGATTGAGCTCCAGGCGATGCTAACTGAGAGAGAGGTGGATGTGGCAGCGGTCACTGAGACCTGGGTCACTGCAGGGCATGACTGGGACCTGAACCTGGAGCGTTACACCATGTTCAGGGAGGAAAGGGGAGAAGGGGTAGCAATAACAGTCAAAAATGGCACTGGCATAGGAGGAGTGGAGGAGGCGGAGGGAACTGTGAAGGCAATTTGGGTCACCTTGATAACAATGGGGGGGCAAAAGAGTAAAAATAGGAGTGGTGTACAGACCTGTGCTGGCAGAGAGCTGAGAGGCTGGTGGCAGATGTTGGGAGACACTGCAGATTGGGCAGGGGAAGGGTGGTGGTGTTGGGGGACTTAAACATGCCAGGAACGGACTGGGAGACTAAGACATCCTCGGTGGCCAGGGAACAGAGGTTGTTGGATGTCTTTTAGGATACATTCCTAATTCAGCAGGTGGGGGAACCAGTCAGGAGGTGTGGATACTGGATGTGGTCCGCAGACAGTGACCACATTGGGGGCCTGGGTAAGAGAGACCCGTTGGCGGGGTGACCATACCTACGGTCTGGTTCTACCTGAACCTAGGAGGGGTGAAGGCTGCACAAAGATGGAGATAACTGACTTTAGGCAAAGGATTTCAAGGAAATGGGAAAGATCCTTAAGGAGCATTTGGATGGGATTGAGCAAGACATGGATACTGAATGAAGGTGGAAATCATCAGCAGGGAGGTGCAGGATGCTATCAGCACTTGTGCAAGTAGAAGACGAAATGCTGGGGCCCAGAAAACCCTGCTGAGTGGACCAGGAGGCTCAGGAGGTGGTGAGGGAAAGAAGGCAGCCCATAGGCATTTCAAGTGGCTCAAGGAGAAAGGGATCAGGGAGTACGAGCTAATGGCTAGAAGGGGCCACTAGGGTGGTGAGAGAGTGGCTAAGGCAAGGGAGCAGAACCTGGCTAGAAGAAATAGAAGAGGGAATAAGGGGTTCTTTAGGTACACTGGAGAAAACGAAGGGTGAGGGCAGATTAGCAGGATTAAAGCGGGAGGAATGGGCACAAGAGCGAGGATTGGCAAGCTGAGGTACTAAATGAGTTCTTGCCTCAGTTCGCCTTAAAAGAAATGGGGGAGCTGCATCATACATGGGAGGAGATGGTAAAACTGAGACAGGGGACCCTTACTGATCGAGCGGGTCTGGGGAAGGGGCCATCACTGGCAAGGGGAAGGCAAAGCAGGGGACGAGGTAGCAGAGTGGAAATCAGGGCAGAGAAGTGAGGGCCTCAGGTCCCCTTAAGATGGAGGAAGCACGGAGCGGATAAACTACATCCCAGAGTGCTGAAGGAACTCATGGATGTCCTGAGTGAAAACTCAAGTGAGCTTTCAGCATCTCTCTGAGGACAGGGTAGGTACCCCAGGACTGGAAGGTGGTGTAATAGTGCTTATCCACAAGGCGGGGATCAAGGAAGGTGGCAGGGAACTACAGCCATTAGCCTGACAGTCGGTGGTGTGCAAGTGATGGAGGGCATTGTCAAGGAGAGGCTAGGGGGACCTGAAAAGTCGGTGCCTGGACGATAGACAGCATGGATTCGTCCTGGGAAACTATGTCAGACAAACCTTGTGGAGTTCTATGACTGGGTGACGAGTGCCTTGGACCTGGGTAAACCAGTGGACGTCCTCTTTCTTGACTTCAGCAAGGCATTTGACTCTGTTCCTTACGTGGGCCTATTGGATAAGCTGGGATAAATGGGGGTGGGGAACCAGATGATCAGATGGATCGGCAATTGGCTCCAGGACCGGACCCAGAGAGTCGTGGTTGGCGGGTTAGTCTCATTCCCAAGGAAGGTCATTAGTGGGGTCCCTCAGGGATCAGTCCTTGGGCCCCTCCTGTTCAATGCCTACGTCTCTGACATAAGGAAAGGTTATCAGGAGTGAGATGAGTCTCTTTGTGGATGACTCAAAACTGGGAGGTGGTGGTGGATGGGCAGGAGGAGGTGGCCCTACAGGGGACCTGGGGCTCTGGAAGATTGGTCTAGAAGAAAAAATTACTCACCTTAGTAATGTTGTTTCTTCTAATGGAGTCTTGCTATATTATGACAATTGCAGTGAGTCCCCATCTTCGAACTGCCCCAGAGGTGAAATAGTTAACTTTCCATGCAAGCATGGAACTCTGAGAGCGAAGCCTAGTTAGAAGGCTCTGTCTGCTGATCTTCAAACATAAACTGTCAGATCTTTCTGAGCAAAAACTCACTAAGGCTCTGTGGAAGCTGTAAACTGTAAGCTGTGAGAAGACTTGGTTTGCTGGCCAAGGCACCTAGCTTCACCTGAGATCTTTCCTTCTAAGACTGCTTGAAAGGCAGAGTAGAGAAACTTACAAGAGCAAGGAAAAGGATTAAAGACTTAGTTTGGCTAAGCAGATTTACTGTGTAGTGGTGTGTTTTATTTTTTACTCCAGGGATTGCTACTGTTTGTTGCTAACATTTCATTGCTTTATTTTTCTCTGATTCAAATTGTTGGTGCTGGTATACCTTCTTCTGCATTATTACAAGGTGTGCCTACAGGTGTGAGCACAGATTACTCCTGTAATCTTCTGATTCAAATTGTCTTTTGCAAGGTATATCTTCTGTTACCGCTTTTATTTTTCTGAGCAAAGTGTTTCTTACAGGGTATATCTTCTGGAAATTACTGTATTACAGGTGGAGCTAACATTTTTGTGACTTTTATCATTGGCTAAGCAAAATTACTGTTTGACACTGTGTTTTATTTTATTCTTGTTTGTTGAAAAGGTTTGTTGTCTCAGAGGTGTTTCAGTCTCCTTCTCACACTGAAGGAGCTAATTGCTTTCCTCCCACAGCTCTTCCAAAGGATTAGTTGTGTATATCGGGGAGTAGAGCTGGCAAACTGTCAGTAATTTCCAACAGAAAAAGGGTAAAAAGTCAGGTTAGTTGATATCTTGGAGGTAGAAGACTTGGTTTGCTGGCCAAGGCACCTAGCTTCACCTGAGCTCTTTCCTTCTAAGACTGCTTGAAAGGCAGAGTAGAGAAACTTACTAGAGCAAGAAAAAGGATTAAGACTTAGTTTGGCTAACCAGATTTACTGTGTGGTGGTGTTTTTTATTTTTACTCACAGGGATTGCTACTGTTTATTGCCAACATTTCATTGCTTTATTTTTTCTCTGATTCAAATTGTAGTGCTAGTATATCTTTCTTCTGCATTATTACACGGTGTGCCTACTAGGTATAACAGATTACTCCTGTAATCTTCTGATTCAAATTGTGTTTTGCAAGGTATATCTTCTGTTACTGCTTTATTTTTCTCTGGAGCAAAGTGTTTCTTACAGCGTATATCTCTCTGAAATTATTACAGGTGGTGCTTTACAGGTTTTACAGTTTTATCTAACATTAGGATAAGCTTTCAGGGTTACTGCATTTGTTGTTGACTGATTGTTTCTGCTCTTACCTCCTTGTTCTTTCGTCCGTGGTTCTTCTTTTTAGGCAGGGAAGGGGCCCAGCTACCACCCCATCAACAACCACCCCAGGCTACTACTTCTTTATAGGTACCACAGTTGTGACATTTCCTGTGCAGAGCAGGAAGGGCGGATCAGTGGGCCTCCACAAGGTGATCTCATTTATAGGGCACTAGTAATTTAACTTGTTATAACAAGTTAAACAAAGCACAATTAAACCATTACTTGCATTTTTCCTTCTAATTACTCTGACTAGGTTACAAACCCAGCAACTTATTTGGGATGGATTTCATTAACTGCAGGTACTGTGGAACAATTTTCAGAAGGACAGTCTTACAGGATTTAGGACACTGTCCTACATGCTGCAGGCCTTAGGAGATCTTAGGGCTCAGCTCCGAGACAGCATGGGCCAGATTGCACCCCAAATTTCATATTGAAGAGGAAATACATTATAAGAACCACCCCGCCATTTCCCCAGCATCCAATAGAAAAACCTCGACCACAGAGGGATAGTTGGTCCAGGAGGTTGCAGGTGGTTAGAGGAGCAAATCAGGTGCCCCATCACCTCTGCCCTCCAACACTTACCTCCAAAACCATATAAACACTACAAACAGGTATCTGCCTCTATCTCTGAAATCAAATAAAGAGGCAGAAGACACTGCAGAGCAGGACACTGCGGCACAGGAGCTAGCACAACAAAACTCACCCAAATCAGGAACCAAAACAAAACAAGCACAAAGGAAATCCAAAAACTACTGATCTAGAAGACCCATGATTCGTGGAGTTGATACCCATCTCCAGCCAGGGTGATGGCCGATGTCTCCAGGTACATCAGCATGGAGAGACATCAGCATGGAGAGACACTGACTCGCATTAAGAAATTGTTCACAAAGCAGGAGAAAACATTGATGTCCTAGTACACATAGGGACTAATTGATCTTGCCAGCCGGTCAGTTGTGGAGACCAAGGAACACCTGACTAGGCTGGGTGACAAACTATCATCTATTTGATCCGGCATCTCCTTCTCTGAGATCCTGCCAGTCTGGGAGAGGGGGCAGATGGACGGAAGGTCAGAGAAGGAGAGATAGGGGAGCTAAACACTTGGCTCAAGGGCTGGTGCCAGGAAAAGGACATAGATTTGTAGGAACTGGCAACAGTTCTGGGAGCGAAAGTTCTTTAATTTGATGGACTGCATCTGACTAAGAGAGAGTCAGTGCATTGGGCAGAAGTTTGATGTCTTTGCAGAATATTTAAACTAGCAATGGGGAGAGGGCAGCACCCATACGCCAAATGGGAAGAACACCCCTCCCTCAGCTAGTGGTCAAACAGGAATTCAGCATGTTTGCTGCTCATTTGCATCACCAGGTAAGAAAAAAGGTTTGTCTCCCCATACGACGTGACAGGGTAAGGCCAAACCTCCAACAACTAACACACCAAAATCTGGCCAATGGAAAATCATGTACACAAAATGCTCAGCAGCCTGGGAAATAAGATCCCAGACCTGCAGGCAATAATGTCAGAGGCTAAACTGGACATAGTAGCAATTGAGTGAGACGTGGTTTACCAGTAACCACACTTAGGAGACTTCAGTACCTGGCTATGTATTGTTCAGAAGAGACCAAGGTGCAAAAAGGGGGAGGAGGGCCTCTGATGTTAATGAAAATATCAAAGCTACAGAAATTCAGAATACACATAAGAGCCAGAAGAACTGTGGGTCACCCTGGAAACAGGAAATGGGACAGCCATAAGAACTGGGTTGTCTAAGGGCCCCAGACCAGAGGAAGACATAGACATTACTGTTAGAAGATATATAAAACATGACAGCTAAAGGAGGTTCTGATAATGGAGACTCAACATGCCGGATACAGATTGGTCATACCAGCAGGAACATCTGCCAGAACTAGACTCACAGTGGATTCCTCAGGGGAGGGCCTCAAACAACTGGTACAGCAACCCACAAGAGACAGGGCCATCCTAGATCTAGTACTGACTAACAAAGAAGGGATCACAGATCTCCAGGTAGAAGGTCACCTGGGAGCCAGACCATCACATGGTATGGTTCAATTTGGCTACTACATCTAAATCATCCCATTCAAAGGCAAAAATATGGGACTTCAGAGGAGCTGACTTTGATAAGATGGCCAACAGAGTTAAGCTAGCCCTGGCAAAAAAAACACAGGTGAGGGGGTACAGGCCTAAGTGGGCAAGCATTAGGATGCAATACTTGAAGAAACATCCCATTGTGTTAGACAGAAAAGGAAGTAAAAAAGAAGAAGGAAACCACTTGGTTCTCAAATACAGTAGCAGAAAAGGTCAGAGCCAAAAGCCTGCCTTCCAGGAATAATAAGGAACACAGCGGGATGAAGATAGAGAGCATACCAAACTGCCTTAAAGGAAGCAGGTAAGAGCAGTAAGGCAGGCAAAGTCCCAAACTGAGGAAACACTAGAACGAACAGTAAAGAAGGGTGACAAGACTTTCTCTAGATACATTAGTAGAAAGGAGAAAGTCCAGAGAGGTATTACGAAGCTTAATGGAGAAAAGGGGCATGTGGAGGAGGAGGACTCGTAAAGGCATCTATCCTAAATAGATACTTTTGACTCATTTACTGAAAAGAAGGTAGGGCAGGGCCCACAGCTCAGCATCATGGACACAGGGGAGGAGGTGAGCACTACCCTCCACAAAAGAAAGGGTCCTACAAGAGCTCACTAAGCTCAAGGTGGATAAGGCAATGGGACCTGATGGCATACATCCCAGGTACTTAAGGAGCTAAAGGAGGAACTAGCAGCATTAGCAGAATTGTTTAGTGAATCTCTGAGCACAGGAGAGGTCCCAGAAGACTGGAGAAGGGCTCATGTGATCCCGCCCACAAGAGGTAGCAGGGAGGGGGCAGGAACTTGAGACCGGTCAGTCTTACCTCAGTAGTGGGCAAGATTATGGAGGCACTCATAAGGAAAGGATAGTGCAACACCTGGAATCCATAGGGGCACGGGATCCAAGACAGCATGGGTTTACAAGGAAGGTCCTGTCAACCTAATCTCACAGATTTCTTTGACTGGGTAACCAGAGTGGTGGACCAAGGGGGAGCAGTTGATGTCGCCACCTTGACTTCAGCAAAGCTTTTGACACTGTTCCACATAGAAGATTGATAAATAAGCTGGGTAGGCTCTGGGTGGTCGAAGTTGGTCAGCTGGGTGGCAAAACTGGTTGACGGGCAGAAAACAGAGAGTGGTGGTAAATGTATACAGTCAGAAGAGATGCAAGTCACAAGTGGGGTACCTCAGGGATCAGTCCTGGGGCCAGTCCTCTTCATTAGTGACCTTGCAGATGGACTAGAAGGTAAGGCTTGTCTGTTTGCAGATGTGACACCAAGATCTGCAAATAGAGAAGATGATCCAGATGGGGTGGGCAGAATGAGAAGAGATCTGGATAAACTAGCAGAATGTCAGAAGAGTGGCAACTGGGATTTAATGCAAAGAAGTGCAAAAATCATGCACATAGGAAGAGAAACCCTGAAGCCACCTCTAGGCTGGGAGGGAGTTGCTAGCAGTCAAAAGGAAGAAAGAGACTTTGGGCATCATCATCACTGATGACCTAAAATCATCCAAGCAGACCTCCAAAGAGTAGGTAAGGCTAGGGGGTGTTAGGGTGTATTAGTAGGGTATCATGCAAGTCGGTGAGGAGTGTATTAATCCCTCTGTACAAGTACACTGGTTAGGCCTCATCCGAGGTACTGCATGCAGTATTGAGGCCACACCTTCACAAGGACATTAACCAAATTGAGGCAGTCAGAGAAGGGCAACAAAATGGTGCAGGACTGCATCAGAAGACATATGAGGACAGATTAACGGAGCTCAATATCATACCCTTGAGCAAAGGAGGAAGAGAGAGTGATATGATCGAGGCATTCAAACACCTTAAGGGCATAAACAAGGTGAAAGAGTCTAACATGTTTAAATATAAGAAAAATAGCAGGACAAGAGGACACAGTATGAGATTAGAGGAGGCCGATTAAGGGGAATGTGAGGAAATTCTTTTTCACAGAAAGGGTGGTGGATGCATGGAATGGCTTACCACAAGAAGTGGTGGCTATGAATACAGTGCAGGGCTTCAAACGGGCATGGGATAGGCATAAGGGAGCAATACAAATGACTATGAATAGATAGGCCACTGACAGATCAAAGGCCGATGGCACATTTATAAGGTAGAAAAAGAAATGGGCAGACTGGATGGGCCTTGCGGTCCTTATCTGCCGTCAACTTCTATGTTTCTATGTAAACCTACACTAGCCAACTGGCTACTAACATAAACACACACTTCTTGGTCTCCAACAAAGACTCAAGTCATGAGACCCAAAAGAAATGAAAAATACAACACCAATTCACCCCAAGGAAGGGTGAAACAACAAAGTGGCATAAAGAAAGCGCCAACACTGTAATGCCCACCCACATCCCAAAACAGAGGTTCTGAGGGCAGGCAGGGAGGGAGGTTCATACTATAGTAAGACTCCATTAGAAGAAACAACATTACTAAGGTGAGTAATTTTTCTTCAAACAACATGAAAGTCTTGCTATATTATCCAATTACGAACTACACAGCAGTACCCCCATGGAGGAGGGACAGAACTTACTTAGGGAATAGGCTCTGAAGGACAGCTGTGCCAAACCGAGCATCACTCCGAGCCTGGATGTCCAGGGAGTAATGTTTGGTAAAAGTGTGAACTGTTTTCCAAGTAGCTGCTTGACATATCTCAGAAGAGGGATGTCTCTGGCAGCAGCCAGAGAAGCAGCTGTACCTCTGGTAGAGTGAGCCCTCAGGCCTGAGGGTGGAACCCACCAGTTTTTCAGTAACAGAATTGGATACAAGAGACAATCCACCTGGCAATGGATCTTTAGTGGCAGTCTTCCTTTACCAACCTCACCAAAGTGAGGAACAGTTGGAGGGAGTCAAACCTGTGACCCTTGTACGCTCTATGTAGTAACTAAGGGCTCTCTTCACATCTAGGCTGTGCAGCCTCCTCTCACCAGAGGAAGAATGGTCATGAAGTACACTGGAAGAGATATAGATTGATTAAGGTGAAATCTGAAACCACCTTAGGCAGAAACTTTCTATTAGTCCGGAGGACTACCTTATCTCTGTGAAAGGAGATAAAATCCGACTCCACTGACAAAGCTTGTAATTCACTTATGCGTCTGGCAGAGGTGATGGCTACTAGAAACACAGTTTTCCCAAGTCAAGTACTTAAGCTCAGCTGAAGCCAAAGGCTCAAAGAGGGGTTGCATAAACTGAGCAATACAAACATTAAGATCCCAGGCAGGGGCAGGATCCCTGAATGGAGGGTTGGTGTGAAGCAATCCCTTAAAAAACTTGGAAAATACAGGGTGAGTTGAAAAAGAAGAGGATTTACCAGCCGAAATAAAAGCAGACACAGCTGCCAAATGCACTTTCAGGGTAGCTGGTCTCAGCCCCAAAGTGTTCAGATGGACCAAATAATCCAGGACTGTGGGCAAATCAGCAGAGTCTGGGGAAATATGCTTTTCTGAGCACCATATGGAAAACCTTTTCCATTTGGAGTTGTAAGTAGCCTGGTGGAAGGCTTCCTAGAAGCCTTCAATATATCCATTACGCCTTGTGAGAGGTGTAAGTCAGCAAACTCTAACTCTTCAAGAACCAGGCCTTGAGATTGAGAGATTTGAGATTCGGGTACCAAACCCTTCCCTGGGCACAGGTTAACACATTGTGATTCCTGGGAAGGCACAGGAGGATGGACTGCTAAGGACAGTAGGAGTGGATACCAGGATGGTCTGGGCCCAATCCGGGGCAATCAGAATGACTGCAGGATTGGGATCTAATTTTGACTAGCACTTTGAACAGGAGAGGAAAGGGAGGAAGGCATAGAGAAACTTCCCTTCCAACTGAGGACTAAGGCATCCAGAGGACTGAGCCCAAGACTGGGAGCCTGCAGCAAAGAGGGAAGTTGGTGATTGTCTGGGGCTGCAAAAAGATCTATCTGCGGGGTGCCCCATCTGGCAAATACCACTCCCAGAACCATGGGATTCAGGGACCACTCATGATGGCCCTGAGAAATTCTGCTTAGAGCATCTGCCAGGACATTGTCCTTGCCTGGGAGGTGAACTGCCATAAGGGAGGTGTTCAGGGAGTAAGCCAGAGACCACAACTTCATGGCTTCGGTGCACAAGACCGTAGACCGAGTACCCCCTTGCTTGTTGATGTACCACATTGTAGTGGTGTTGTCTGTTCTGACCTGTACAATTTTGTTCTGAACAGATTTGGAGAAAGCTTGAAGTGCTAGAAAAACTGCTCTGAGCTCCAACAGGTTGATGTGGAGCAGAGTTTCTTGGGGGGACCACAGTCCCTGGGCAGTGAGGTCGCCCATGTGAGCCCCTACCCCAAGACGGATGCATCCATAGTAAGGATTAAGGAGTGAGACTGAGTGACAAAAGGAACTCCTTGTCTCAGGTTGCTCTGATCCTGCCACCACTGTAGGGCTTGGATCAAGGGTTCGAGTTACTGGGATCAATTTGGTAAAAGGATCCTTTCTTTGAGATCAAAAAACTCTCAAATGGAACTGAATGTCCCTCATCTGGAATATTGCTCCTTGCACTATTGTTGGGAAGCAGCCATGTGCCCCAGGAGCTGCAGAAAATGCCTTGCTGGTCGAGAGACCTGCAGGGTGAATGAGGAGGCCAGGGAGACTAGGGTCTTGCCCTGTCCAGAGGGAGGAAGGCCCTGGCTTCCTGTGTGTTCAATTCTGCGCCTATACGGTTAGGAGCTGGACAGGCTCTAGAACTGACTTTGAGAGATTCAGAAGGAACCTAGGGAGGTAAGCAGTTGCTGAGCTACCTGAAGGTGTAAGCTGACCTGTTCTAGGGACTGGCCTATTATGAGCCAATTGTCCAGGTAAGGAAAGATGGCAATTTTTTGCCTTCTTAGGCATGCAACTGCTACTGCCAGGCATTTGGTGAATACACTTGGAGCAGAGGTGAGGCCAAAGGGCATTGCTCTGAACTGGTAATGGCCTGAGGGCAGCTTGAACCTGAGGTACTTTCAATGGAAGCTTCTGATGAGTATATGGAAGTAGGCATCCTTGAGGTCCAGGGACGCTAGCCAGTCCCCTGGCCTTAGAGAGGGTAAAATAATTCCCAGGGTCACCATTTTGAACTTTGGTTTTAAAAGGTGCTTGTTTAAGTATCTGAGATCCAGGATGGGCACGCCATTCTCCTGTCTTTTTGGGGTAAGGAAGTACCTGGGTACAAACCTTTGCCCTGGTGTAGAGTGGAACCCTTTCCACGGCTCTGAGAGTGAGGAGGTAGAGACCTCTGCCTCTAGGGCAAGTGCCTCTGATGGAGATGCAGGTGGAAAGATCTGGTTCTCATCTTTGGAAATTTTTTGAAGCTGAGAACCAGTCCCTGGCTTACTACTTCCAGGACCCACTTGTCTGACGTTAGAGACTTCCAGTCCTGGACAAAGTAAGCCAGCCTGCCCCCTACAGGTAGAGAAGAATAGGCCCTGGCTACCCCATCAGGGTGCCTGCTTTGCAGGGGCTTTAGGTTGAGGGTTGGAAGCAGGCCTGCTTGAACCCCGTCTGTCTCTCCCTCTAAAGAACCCCCTCTGGGCATAAGCAGAAGAGGAGGCTTGGGATTGGTAAAAGGGCCTATGAAAAGGTCTTCCCCTGCCCCTGGGAAGCTGCTTCTGAGGAGTGACCTGCCTTTCCTTGGCCTGTGCACTCCTATAGGTGGTCCTGTATTCATCCATTTTCTTCATGTAATTCTCTGTTTGCTCCCCAAACAGAGAGTTGCCCACAACAGGAAAATCCATGGCCTTAGACTGGGTATCCTGTGACAGGGTAGTACATCTGAGCCAAGCCATTCTGTGAAGTGCCACAGATGTAGCCATGACTCTTGATGACACATCATTAGAGTCTACTGCAGCATGAAATTGCACCTTAGATGCCTCAATACCATCTCTAGCCACCTGTTCCAGCTCTCTGGCCAGCTGGTCAGGGACTTATTTGCTAAAGCCAGCACAGTATCCCATCTGGATTTCTGGTATCTAGCAGCATAAGCCGTATAATTTGCCTGTCTGAGTCCCAAGGATGCTGCCATGTACTGTTTCTTTGCCATAGCATCAATCTCCTGGAGTCCTTCTCAGGAGGATGTGAGGCTAGGGGAATATTTGCTGTCACAGGCTGCAGCCTCCACTACTCCACATGGCTGCATTGCTGTGTGAGCAACTCCGTATCAGAGCCTGATAAAGTATACCTCTTGTCCATCCTTTTATCTACAGGAGGTATAGTGTGAGAGTTTTAAAACTTATACTGTCTGCTTCCGAAAAGATTTATGCAGAGGAATAGACAGTTTCTTAGATTCTGGAATATCCATCATTTCTACATAATCAGGCTCTCTTGGTCATCAACAGCTTCCTCAACAGGAACTGGAGAGTTTCAGCAACCTTCTTATAAAACATAAAATGAGAAGGGACTCAGAGAGCCTTGGAGGAGAAACCCTATGGGTCTGTCTGGAGAGTGTCCGTTCAATGGGCACATCCAGGTCTTCAAAACCATATTCACTCTCCTCATACTCTCTCCCCCACAGTTCATAAAATTCCTCAAAATCATAATCTTGAACCGGTGGAACCCGGCCGAAACAGCGTCTCCCTGATGGTGCTGGTTCCAGTCGGAACCGAGAAAGAGACTGACAATTTGGATTGCTTTAGCCATTTCTTCAGCGGTTGGAGAGAACTTTTGACTCCACACCAGCTGACTTTCTAGTCCTTTTGCAGGAACTGGCTCCTCAGAGCCAGCTCTTCGTTGCCGAGAAAGTATCGCCCTGGTCAGAGGCACTCCCTCTAGTTCGGTTGGAAACCGAACCGACCCGGCTCCTCGGGTCAACAGACTTTTGGCCTCCTTTCCCGAGCCTACCAACTCTCTTTTCTATGGTGGCAGCAGGAAATTCTTACAAATCTGGCAGTCTGCATTGAGGTGGTCAAACCCCAGACAATAGATACAGGTGGTGTGAGGGTCAGCCTTAGCAAAGACTTCCCCACAGACACTACAGTGTTGAAACTCAGTGGGCCCAGTTTTTCTTTTGGGTTTCTCAGACATAATGCCAGCCTAACCAAACTTGCCCGTTTATGGCAATCCGTCAAGCAAGACTCTCATCGGTTCCCAACCGTGTCACGGTCGTGGAAAAACAGTAATGAAACGCTTTTTTAGAACCGATAAGAACCGAACCTGACTCAAAAAAGGACTAGCTATTTTAAAACACAATCTGATCGGTTCAACCCGAACCGATAAATGTTCTAAGTTCCACACAGAAAACAAATGTAAAACCTATCTAATACTTACATTACCACAGACAGAGCTTGAACTGACCGTTAGGTAATAATTTCGGTTGAAAACCGATAAAATAATACTTTAAACTGACAAAATGAACCGAGCAGCAGGAGAAATCTCCGGAGCGACTGTTCAGTGATGAGTAAAGAATCTGACAGTTTATGTTTGAAGATCAGCAGACAGAGCCTTCTAACGAGCTCGCGCTCAGAGTTCCATGCTTGCATGGAAAGTTAACTATTTCACCTCCGGGGCGGTTCGAAGATGGGAACTCACTGCAATTGTCATAATATAGCAAGACTTCATGTTGTCTGAAAGTGGAAGCTGAGGTTCAATGCAGGGAAATGCAAGGTACTCCACCTGGGAGCCAGAAACCTGGGCCAAGTGTACACCGGGGGGGGGGGATGCTGCAAGTCTTGATGGCTGAGAGGGACCTGGGGGTGATGGTGGATGTCAAGATGAACTCGGACACTTGTAGGAAGGCAGCACCCAAGGCCAACAGGATGCTGGGATGCATCACTAGGGGGATCACCTCCAGAAGGAGGGAAGTGATACTCCCTCTGTTTAACTGCTTGGTGAGCCCGCACCTAGAGTATTGCCTGCAGCTTTGGAGGCCACACTTAAAGAGGGACATTGAACTCCTGGAGAGGGTCCAGAGGAGGGCAACCAAAATGATCTGGGGCTTGGGGGACAGGACCTATGGGGAGAGGCTCGAAGAGCTAAATATGTACACATTGGAAGAGAGAGGACTGGGGGACATGATAGAGGTCTTCAGGTACATGAAGGGGTAAACAGGGGAGGAGCAGTCAGGGTGCTCCAAAGGAAGGAGGAAGGGGCAACTAGAGGGCATGGGTGGAAGCTGGGGGAAGAAGGAGGTGCTACTTCACTGAGAGGGTGGTGGACCACCCATGGAATCGCTGACCAGGGGGCTGGTGGAGGCAGAGATGGTGGAGGAGTTCAAGAGGGGGTGGAACAGGTACTGGGGAAGGGTTCTGGAAGCAAAGTCCAGTGCAGCAAGAATATCCGGGACTGGGAAGAAAGAAGCCAGAGAGGGCAAGGGGGGCAGCAAGGTCAGCTCCCAGGGTGGGGCTGACCAAATGAGCAGGCACGAAAGACCGTTAGATCTATTCTATTAGCATTTTAGTATGTTAGTATATACCTCACGCTCAAATTATCTTCTTTGGTCACCCGCTCTGTGTTCTCCTACCAACCAGTTACACACCAATCTAATCATTTTGTCACCAATCCCAAGTAGAAGCATGGAAATGTGGCAGCTCAGTTTAAATATCATCTAAAAATGGATAAACGAAGGACCCCACTAAAAACAAGGCTGGGGTGAAAACCAGACCACTGGACTCAGACTGAACCAGACTGGAAAATGCTGGACTGGCTGGTCCGGCTGGACCAGTAGCAAACTGTGCTAATTTTGCTGGCCTAGCCAGTCTAGCTTTTATAAACCTAGTCCAATCCAAATAGTTCAGTTTTCACCCTGTCCTGGGCAAGGGAACTAGACCGGACTCGGGCAGTAACAGCTGGACTGGCAAAATCTGCACAACTTGAGAATGGTCCTGTCGGTTTGGCATTTACTGATCTGATGCAGTCTGCAGCTGGGTTTTATTAAGTCCTTGAAAACAACTGGCATCTCAGGTTGGTTATCACGGGGACATGACTTTGAAAAATGGATGAAAGGCAAAGAAGGACTCCATCAAAAATAAGAAACAGCAGTCATTTATTGTTGGCTAATATGTTTAGCGTTACCCCCCCAAATGGTGCGTTGTACGTGGACTCCTTTTGCCCCATCCAGGACTGCCTGCCATCTGTTTGCTGATCTCTTTGGCCCCTGGGACTGCAGCCTGTGTGGGGACCGAAGAAGCATTCCTCATGTTGCAGCCGCCTGGTTGTTTGACTCTCTGGTGCTCAGCGTACTTGACACTTACCGCACCCTGCAGCCCGCAATGTTGCAACCACCTAGCAGTTTGAATGTTTGGTGCGTAGCATGCTTGACACTGACCGCACTCTGTGGCCCGCAATGTTGCATCCACCTAGCAGTTTGAATGTTTGGTGCTCAGCGTACTTGACACTGACCGCACCCTGTGGCCCGCAATGTTGCATCCACCTAGCAGTTTGAATGTTTGGTGTGTAGCATGCTTGACACTGACCGCACTCTGTGGCCCACCATGTTGCAGCTGCCTAGCAGTTTGAATGTTTGGTGCGCAGCATGCTAGACACTGACTGCACCCTGTGGCCCGCCTGGTTGTTTGACTCTCTGGTGCTCAGCGTACTTGACACTGACTGCACCCTGTGGCCCTCCTTGTTGCATCCACCTAGCAGTTTAAATGTTTGGTGCACAGCATGTGATGCTGACAGCACCCTGTGGCCTGCCTTGTTGCAGCCACCTAGCACTTTGAATGTTTGGTGCGGCAGTGCTTGACACTGACTGCCCCGGTGGCCGCACTAACTTTCTGCACCACTGCAGTCAAAGGAAACTGATGTCTCCTCCATGTGCTCTGGCCCCAAGGACACCACCAAGCTTATCAGGGGGCCCAGAGACACACCTGGAACCAGGAGCACCATGTGTCTGGCGTGAGTGGCACCTGTTAGCAGTGCAGCTGCCAGTCACATCTACTGTTGGGACTGTCCTACCTGTTAGGGGAACAAGCACACCAGAACTCCCGACAGGGCAGAGGAATCCCTAAAAAGCTCCAACTGCCAAATCGGATTATAGAGCACAATGCATGCACAAGAACTGGGGGGTAGTAAGATTAAAAGGAAGGCAGAAGCCCTAAAAATATACTTTATTGTGAAATGCTCCTCCTTTGTTATGGGACCCTCCATCTTGCCAACCTCTGACCTCGCCACCAGTCAATCAGAGAGCAGGGATCTCGGCGTGTGCTACCTACTTGGTGCTCTTTCAGCTGCCCAGTGTTGTGCTGAGTGTTGGAACATTTTGCATACTAATTCCAGTGACTGATAGTCCTACACCAATCAAATGCTGTGGCAGATGCAGAACAAGTGTGTCAGCAGTGAGCTCTTACTGGAGGGCTTGTGCTGCTGACTGGGGGAAGACTGCCTGGTGCTTCTACAGCCATCCATCAGGATGCGACTGAGGTTTCTATAACCTTCAAAGTACAGAGACTGAATTGTGTGTTATCTGATTATGTCAGAATGGCACCTTTTGGTGAAAAGACACAGTTCTTGTGAAAGAAGGCAACAGTGTACTGTTCCAGTAAGTGTGTCACAGCTACCAGTCTGCGTTTTGACTGGAGACTGTGTATGAGGTTCTATGTCATAACGGTGATCACGGAACAGCGATTGCCATTTGGCCAGTGTGCATTGCCGAAAATGAATTACTGCGATGTACACTCGCAGCAACTAGAAAATTGGCAACTGTTTTTCTACGTTATGTGGGGGGCTGTACGCCCCGCACCACACTACTTAGGATTCTCAACTCTCGGGGTGCATGTCCAGGGGAGGGGAGAGATGGGGGGTGTAAAACTTTAAAAAAAAAAAAAACTTCTAAAAAACACCAACCTGACGCAAAAACAATCACAGCCAGAATAGAACCCAGCACCCTCTCAACCCCAGCCTGCCACCTACCCATCACGCCATATGGCCAGCTCGGCAGCTGACTGCCACACTACACCCCACATACCCTCCTTCCCCTTCCACCCATCATGCGACATGGTCAGCCCCACGCGCCTGTATATACAGCAACATCCTGTCAGTACCCTGCCAGGTAGCCCTGTACACAGGCGCCGTGACCAAGTTTCCCTTTTTGAAAGTGCTCAATCACGGTCGCCTTGTACACGGTATATCGTGAATGGGTGCTGCTGAGTGAAAAACTGCATTGAGACTGCAGACATCGGGGAAGACAGACTGTCAGTGCTACTGCTGGGCGCTGGTTAACATTCAATACAAGGGTCCAGAAGCCTAGATACATTTTGTGTGAGTGTACAGGGTTTTATTTAACTCTAAAAATTGATTAGAGCTTTGCTCATAAATGTTCTAAAACATTGTGAAAATGCATAGCACTTGCCTCACTGTGTTTAACAAACATAACACTTCTGGAAAACCTGTATAAATGTTTTCTGTACAGTTAGTATTGTTCAAAGAAAAAGTGCTAATCAATTTAAAACCCTGGTGTATGTGGCCCCTCCTCCTAGACTGGTCTGTCCTGTGAGGAAGAAGAGAGAGAGTCAGAGACGTCCAGGCAACTGCCAGAGCCAAAAGCTTGATCCACATTCTGAGGCACCTGAGACCTGCAATGTCGTGCTGACCCCCGACCCAAGCTGCTCGAGAGAACCTGTACCTGCAGAGGAGGATGGAGATGGAGCCCAAGTTGTTAGGGAAGCTGTTAATCCCAGACCTGTGAGTACCCTCAGGGCCTGCCCTGCACCTGGGATTACAGCGACTCCAAAGCCACAGCTCTGGCCACTGGGCCAGGCTCTACTAGTTGCATGGCCTCTGAAGTTTGGGTTTAACCAAAGTGTTTATTCTGCCTTTATTTATTTAGTTTATATTATTTAGTTTTTGTTGAACGGGTAAGTGCACTAGACAAATTCTGCCTATTTTCAGGCACGACCCGGGGAGGGGATACAGATGAATGCCAACTGACTTTAAACCTGATTAAGCTGATGGTGGCATTTTTCGTGAATGGGCAGAAATTGGCCAGGACACCACGGAAATTCCCCATCTGTGAAATTATTAAGGAAGTGCATGATACATCAACGCCAGGGTAATATAATAAGCTTGGATAAAACCAAAGTGTTTGACCTAGTTTCATACGACTAGCTGTATAAGTATTAAATTATTATGGGATTCCCCACAATTCATTAACTGGATAAAGAAAATTTATAAATATGCATCTCTGAGTCTATTGATTAATGGAATACTAGGCCCCACATATTCAAATAAAAAGGGGAGTGAGGCAGGGGTGCCCTTTGAGACCCTTGCTTTCGTTTTCACAATAGATCCACTACTGATGAAGTTAGGGGTAGATCCAACCACAAAACATATGCGAAGTCCTACTGATATGTATTTTCCATCGGTATTAGCTTATGCAGATGGTATTTGTTTATTAGTTGCAGATCACAGGTCAGGGGCTTAGGCACTAAAAAAAGGTACTGGACTTTTCAAAGTTCTCAGGCTCTGTTTTAAACAAATAAAGTGTGGGGGTGGCTGTAGCAATGCATAACGGGTCAGAAGTCCAAGACATAGTAGGAACCCATATTCAGGTAGAACCCTTACACATTTTGGGGTTTCCTTTGGTGGGCCAGATCAGTCCACAAAAAATGGATGGACAAAATAGATGCAAAAGAAGAAAAGATTAATAGATGGAAGGCTTATCCAATGACTAGAAAAAAAAAAAAGAACATATCGTCAATCAATAACATTTATTATACCCTTATTTTTGTGACATGTTATGTCTTTTCACTGCCTCTTAAACTGAGTCAAGATTATAACACCTCTACTTCAGTCTATTGTGGAGCAGCAGGCTAAATTCGGTAAACTGGAATGTAACATATTGGCCCGTTTTTTTTGGGGGGGGGGGCTGAACATGATCTGGTCCTTTTTTTCTTTACAATATTTTTATCTTCTAATATTCTCCCAATTATAGTAGGAAAACAGCAGCTCTGGATATTCAGTTTAAAAGTCAGCAGTTCATACTTCTTTCAAAAATGTGAAACTTTGAAATGGGGCCCCTTTAGGAATATTTCCCCTGAAACATCCAGGTATTTGATAAGACTTTTTTTTCTTTTTTTTTTTTCCCTCTTTTTGGCCCCCCCCCCCACCTTCCATCCAGGATCTGCCCTGGTCACGTGCCCCCGAACTTCCACTGCCTAATTAGCCACTTTTATTTCTCCCAATTACTCCTGGCTTACCCCCAGGAGGCAGAGCAGCGCTGTGGCAGGAATTGGCGCCATGTAATTTTAACTGGTTGGGGAGTATGTGGCCAGGCTAAGCATTGAAGCAGGGAGCAGGACATCATGGAGACATCTGTTGAGGGTGAGAGTTTTTCCCCTATTTGCTGGGGCTGAGATGTGCAATGACGCCAGTGTCTGTCCTGCCTGAGTGCCTCCCTCATCGACTGTGTGTCGGTGCTCAGGCTACATACCCAGCCTCCGCTAGGTGTCATCCTCACACCGATCAATGAGACCCCCAACCCCCAGAAGGAGAGGCAGTCCTTAGGACGCTTGATCCTTTCCCTGGCCGCCCTCCGAGCCCAAGGCCTGCTCCCCAACCCAGTTTGCTGGGTGTCGTGAACGGAACTCCCACCGCGCCCGACGGGCCAGCTTGTGAAGACTCTTTTAAAAAATAAAGGAATAGAAAGTAACAATACAAGACTGTACTTTATATAACATGAAAGAAATGTATGCACACACACTACACACAGATTTCTTAAAAAAAAAAAAAAACATGTTTTGCATGTCCCAGGATACTGAGCAGAAATGGTTAATACTGTAGATCAGTTAATAGAGGAGGCTGCCTCAAAGATGTGGGATACAATATGGATGTGTTATCGTGACAAGTTAAATGTTAGAGAGAATCATTTTCACAAATCTAGAGATGGAAGATATTGTTGAAGGGAAAGTTGTGGGATGCAAGCTGAAACAATGACACATTTAGTTTTTGAATGTCCGTACATAAAACAAGTTTGGTCACTCTTATCCATAGCATGGGATTGTTCCAAACTGGCTGACATGGATTATAATACCCTGGTACGTGGGAAATACGAACGAGATTGGAACACCTTTTATCCAGGTACTTTAAGAGTAGTATATGCTGTAATCAAATGGTGTGTGTGGCAAATCAGATGCCATATATTTTACAACAGAAATGTCTGTCTACTATGGGCTTGATGGAAAAAAGTCAATAGCAGTAAATCAATTCTGTAGCTTAGGAAAGGTCAACTAAAGCCCCACACCCCTTATTAGTGAACTGGTGGACAGCTGTGCTACCCTTCTCTTTGAAGGAGTAACCTAATTAAGAGGGGAAGGAGAGAGTTTAGAACTCGTAAAAGGACATACCTCACTCTTCTATGACCCCCTTGTGTAGAAACAGGTGGCCAAGAATTGAGGCACATGCTCAGTATGGGAGGGGAGAAGGGTTTTACAAAGCTGCAAGGGATACTCTGGCATGTATATTAATCTGCGATAAAGGTATCAAGCGTTTTACACAAAGAGGAATAGAGGAGCGAATATAAACGAGAAGGGAGAGCAGCCTTCCTGAGCAATTGTGATCATGGGTCACATCAGACGGAGTATACTTAGGAATATTGATTACAGGGCCAAATAAGATTTATGTAAAGGAAGTGGGGGTACCCCATGATAGAGGGGATAGGGATACACGCGCCTAGCTCTCCGTATCGGTTACTTAATCGCCTGTTAAGAGACATGTACTACAATTTATAGGATATATGCACGTGAGGAGTATCTGAACTAATTTGGGGGGGGATTAGTGTATGATAAGGCTAGGACCATGTTAAAGGAATAATAACAGAGGACGTGTAGGAATACAACATAACGTGAATACTACTGGAATGTGCAATGTTCTTCCTAGAAAGGATTTCCATGTTTTGTCTGTAGGTATGGATATTGCAAGAAAAAAGACAACATGATGTAATGGGAAACGGGGAAATGTATTAAAACAAAAAAAAAAAAAACAGGGCGGGAAAAAAAAAGAATTCACAATTAGTGCTGGAAATGTATTTGTAGATATGTTAAAAATGTGATCTTGAAGTATATGCATTGCATATTTTAATATTTGTGCAAACAAGAAATTCCCCTACTCTTTCTGAGAAGTGCAGTACGATCTTTAACATCCACCAGAACAGGCAGATAGGATCTTGGTTTAATGTCTTATCCGAAAGACGGCACCTCAGGAGTGCAGCACCCTCCTCCTGCTGCACTACAGTGTCAGTATTGGGATTTAACCCAAGTGTCTAGTGTGGGGATAGAACCCATAACCTTCTTATGATCTGGCCTCGGAGAAGAGTGTGCTAGCTGCTGCGCCACTACTGGTCAGCCAGCTACACTCCATTGGACCTGCATCATTTCACCAGTTGGGTACCCAGTGAAGCACAGGGCATTCCCATTGGTTTATAAAGGGCTTGGTGCCAGTGGGAAGTGTGTAGTGCCACCAGTACAGGTGGGCTGATAATTCAGATAGTTACAACTACTGTATTGCACTGTCTGGTGGGGCCGGGCACTGCTGCTTAAGGTTACTACTGTTTAAAAGTGTTTAACAGGCCAAGATTAGTCAGGCACCTAACTACGGCCCTGCCACTTTAAAGGTCACAAGAGTTCAGTAAGAGTTTTGAATTGCATTCCCCTATCCCGTCCCATAAACCTGTCTGCTCAGGCATTCCGCAGGGGTTAATACTGGGTCCCCTCCTATTCAGCTCAGGGATTTATTTAACTCTAAAAATTGATTAGCGTTTTGCTCATAAAAGTGCTAAATCTTTGTGAAAATGCATAGCTCTTGCCTCACTGTGTTTAACAAACACAGCACTTCTAGAAAATCCATATAAATACTTTCTGTACAGTTCGTATGGTCCCAAGAAAAAAACTGCTAATCAATTATTTAAAACCCTGCAGCTTATTCTTGAATTGCTTCCCCCAAGCCAGTCAAGGCCGCAACCTCCTTTATGCAGATGATGCAGTTGTCTTCTCAAATGGCTCAGACCCCAGTGCCCTTGAGCAGCAACTACAGAGCGACTTCACCAGTGTAAAGATGTGGTTCAAAGATTGTAAATTGATAATGAACTACAAGAAAACAAAAAACATGCTTTTTTCAGCTATCTAAACAAACACAAGAACTACCCACTATCAACATGCAACAGTGGCGGGATTTCCCTTGAAATTGTTCAACACTTTAAATACCTCGGTATCACTATTGACAACTCGCTCTCCTATTCTCTCCAACTGGAACCAGCTACAAGCCATGCTAAAGCTAACCATCATCGTATCAATTAGCTCCTACAAAACACTAGCTATCTCTAAATTAAAAGACATATGTAGGTGCTACTAGGCCCCCAACTTATTAAGCTGAAATGTGTTGCATAATTTAGGGCAAGGTTAAAGCTGGAATGTACTGCATATATAGCATAAGGACTTCTACTGTGTATACCTCTTGTATTATGTATATATTTTTTTCTTTGTTGTTTTACATTTTACATTTCCTGTCTATGTAATTGCGAACTATATGTTTATGTGCCTCAGGACCTCCTTGTGAATGAGCTTGCTCAATGGAGTCTTTCCTGCAATAAACTTGAACACTGACAACACGGCCAAAGCTATCAACAAGTGCATAGGGCTACTTTATCGTCACACGCATAGCCTCTCCCCTGAAACCCTCAGCATAGCTGTTCACAGTTCTGTGGGTTCCCTGGTGGACTACAGGCTGCCTATATATAGTTCTGCCACAGATAACTGCTCTCTGGTGCATAAAAACTGCACTCAACAAAGGCTGCTGGCTCACCTTAGGTGGGCACCAACTGACTCATACCTGTGATCTCTATGCCAGGGCACACTGGCTCACGCTCAATGGCCGACTAAAATATCAATCCTGCCTTCTGGCAAAAAAGATCTGCCTTGGTCAGCTACCGCCAGGGGTCAAAAAACTTCTGGTTCCCAGCAATAATCCACGGCACACCCGTAACTCTGAACACCAGTCCTTCCTAACTCAAAAATGTTGACTATCTCAGGGACAAAGGTCCTTTGCTTATCGTGCACTGCTGTGGTTCAACTCCCTCCAGGAGAACATTGCACATCTGCCCACACTGGGTACTTTCAAAATGAACTTGAAGCGCCTTATGATACGCTAATCTTGATGTGCCTGCCATCGCTGGCACCACCTTTCCACTCCCCATCACTATGTCCACCCCTGCCCCTCAACCCTTCCCTCTCTCCTGAGTAGACCCTCTTGCTCCCCCCACACACCCAGCACCCTCTCCCTCCAATCTAGTCACCTCCCTCTGATCCCTACTACTATACTGATATTTTGCTCTCCTTTTGCACACTGCACTTGGGATCCTCCCTTTCACCCCCTTTTTTTCTTTAGCACTCAGCAACGCTCCAAACAACCTCTTATTTGCTGACAACTGACTGGTTTCACCGTTGGGCACTGTAAATTGTCCGTTTTCCTGTGACCCATACTGTGTTTGATATATTTATTTATTTCAATCTAGGATTACAATACCTTTGAGCTGAGGCTCTTTTACAAAGGTTCCACGTCAGCGTGTGCAACAGACATCATTTTTAGTTACAAACATACAGTCATTGACTTACAGACATGTAATAACCAGTACAAAGACTTGAGCTATGAGCAAGACAAAGGAAAAGGGGTTGGGTAGTGGGGGAAGTAGTAGGAGATCGGGGAGGAGGCAGGGGTAGGGGAGCATGGAGGTGGTTGGGGCGGGGGCAGGAGTGGAGATACAGGGGGAGTGAGGGGGGCAGACAGTACAGCCAGGGGGCCTTGTCGAGGGAATATGACAGGTAAGGTGCCAGGGGTGCAAAGACTGATTGTAAGTGCTGGGTGCTGGGGCATGTGCAGCTGGAATGGTGGAAATGTTAAGATGGACAATCGCAGGATACTAGCAGTGAGAGGCACAGCTTGGACTTGAAGAGGCCGAGTGTTGGAGCGGTCGCTATGTCGCTGCCAAGAGAGTTGAGCCAGTTGGATGCCCGATAGGCAAATGATCTTTGTCCTTGGGTCGTGCGTCATCATGGGATATGTAGTAGATGGGAATTGGATCTTCTTGTAGTGACGTTCCTATGTCTAGGCTTAAGGAGGGCACAGACACCAGGTGGGGCAAGCCCATTATAATTTTCTTGGCCATGATGCAGGTTTGGTATTTTATCCGCTTGTCCAGTTGAAGCCATCCAGATTGGGAATAAAGGTCACATGTGTGGGTATGGAGATTTGAGCCAGTAATGAGACAACAGGCCTTATTCAGGGAGGTCGACACGTTTGAGAGCAGTGGTAGCTGCAGACCCATATATGATAAGACCATAGTCTATAATGCTGACGATGGAGCTTTGGATGGCCACCGACAGTGCTTCTGGGGTTAGGAGTTTCCTGTGCCGGAATAATATGCCTAACCTCACATTGGCAGACTTTGCAACATTGCTGATATGGGCAGTGTATGAGAGGTGGGGATCAAGGGTGATGCCGAGGTACTTGAACGATTGTGTTTGCTCTAGAATGGCTCCTTGTTTGGTTGCAATGGAGAGGTGGAGTTGTTTGTTTTTGTTGTGGGGGCTGCAGAAGACCACATGTAAGCCCCGGACCCCTGCCTTTTTGCAAATGACAGATGGTATGCTGTTAAAGCTGACAGCAGTACCAGGTGGGGACTGGGTTCACGGAGGACTAGGTTACTCGGCACAAGGGGCCTAGGTTTGGCTACTCTGCACAGGGGCACCCAAGTAAATCTGAACACAGGAAGCAATAACTGTAATGTCCAATACCAGGAATGGGATTCTAAAGTGTGGCTTTTATTCACATCCAAACTGAACAAACAAAGAATAGACATACCCCCATGGGGCTACATTCCTGGTAATGCAGATAAGAGTAACAGAACACTTCTTTAACACTTCAGCCCTCAGGCTCTGAACCCACCAGGCACACAGCCCGGACTTGCACGCTGCTTTGGGTACATAGCCGACTTGTACACTATTTAGGTTTTCCTGGCCCGCACCCTGGACGGCCACTGACACTGGGTCCATATGGCAGTGGACCACATTTTCTGTTGGTGGCTCCCTCAAACCACCTTAGAGCCTTCTGACTCCTTAAGGGAAATTTCCATTTAATCCCCGTCTGGGTACTTCCTCAGCACTGGCCAAGTGCCTGAGGCAAAGTAGAAAATCCAGAGCAAATCCGTGAGAGGTGAACCTGGTTACTAAAGGTGGGGGTCTCCCACCTCAGCTCCCACAATCCATACCCGGCCACTTCTCTGGACATTAAACAACTCTTTTGAAAGCTTGGCAATGTAGATTAAAGGGTAAACTTATAGCACATCTCTCCTCTACATGTCTTGGATTTCCCTTGTGATGGACTTGGAACATGCCTTTACTTTGGCTAAGCCTATTCTGTAGACCTCCCACTAATTCAGCAGTCCAATCCCCACTTTAAACACAGTTCAGATGAAACATAGGCCCTTTGTCAAGAGCAGAACTCACCCTTTGGTTGCAGGTGCCCACAGGCGAATCTTGACACCTTCTCGTACACAACACACTTGGAAAAATAAGGCAGCTTCTTTCCAGCAGGAACCAGGGGTTGCCCCTGGGATAACAGGTAACTTTTTCCACCCCATCCCCTGAGGATGGGGCAGAGACCAGTATCAGCGGTCTCCATCACTTCAAGAACAGCTTACTGTGTTCCTCTTTAGGCAGAAACACACACCTTTCCCTAAAAGTAGCTATATATCAGAGCTTAGGCTCCAACAGCCTGTGCATACAGCTGTGCTCCTCTCTTCTTGACTGCTCACACACAACTGCTCCTCACTGTTCAAAAGCTCCAAACATTTTAACTTAACTCCCATCTGCAAATTGAAATGTGGCTCATGCAGCTGCGATAGTTCTATGGTGATGTCATCCCTCAGTCTCAGCTGAGACTGAGAACAGAGTGAGACAGTGTGAAATCCATTTAACTGGAATTTCACAAGCGGTCTTCCCTGCCTACCACTAGGTCTTACTGGAATTCTAGTAACCCCGGGTAACAGGGGTGTTACACACAGACTTGTTTTTTTTTCTGATTGAGAAGCAGTTTATGATTTAGGAACCAGGATTCGATGGAGAAGAAGGCCTGCTGAAGTTTATTTTGTAATTGGACTGGAAAGAACTGGAAGGGGACAGGATCAGTTGTGTTCTAGGACAGTAGCTGCTGCTGTTGTTTTCACAGGGTTCTTGTGGATTTTACTTGGTAGGTTAGTTCTTTTCTTTCTTACTTCTAAGGGGCTAGCAGGGTATTGTTTTGGGGGCTGCTGGATGTTTGTAAACTGATTTGGTGGCTGTAAGTGGGGCTCTTTTTGTGGATGTTTCACTGTGTAACAGGCTGCACTGGTAGAGGCCTATTTCTTCTGATTTAAAACCTATTTGGTGGGATTTGCTTGGGCCTGGTTCTTTAGCTGCTGGGCTTGGAGGGGAGACACAGGGCTGATACACTCTCTCTCGAGTCAGGTGTCTGCCCAAGACCCGCCCTCCCCTCCTCCTCCCAGAAGTTTGCAAATTTATAGGGAACACCTGCCCTGCAATTGGAGAAAAGGCTGCTGGTGCAGCTCATGTAGTTCTAGCCACTGGGGGTTGGATTTAAAGGCTGGGAGAGAGGAGCTTAGGGAGTTGTTCATTTCCCTTATAAGTTAATGTGTTGTACTGCACCTAGTAACAGGGTTACTGGTGTACAGTGGGACTGTCTCTAAGATTAGTGGGTGACCTGAATAGGCAGTAGGGGTATCTTGGACTGGGGGGAACCTGGTGGCTCACCCAAGGAAACCTATTTGGAAGGGGATGGAACCACACATCATTAGGGCCGGCATCTTTGGGAGGGTAGTGGGGTGCACAGGGTGTGGAGCAGCCATGATACTGGACTGGGCTTGGAAGTTTGGTGGTTGCCCAGTGTGCTACCAGCTAGCACAGCTTAGGGAGGAGGTTGCGGGGATTAGGAGAAAGCTGGGGGAGGGGGTGGTATGGTTGGGGAAGGGGCTGGGAATCTCCACAGGGTTGCACCAAGCACTGGGGTGGGGTATGGGAAAGAAGTGCAGGAGAATACTCTAGGGATCACATAGGGACCCTGGCAGAGGGGGTCCAAAAGGACACTACCAAGGAAGCAGGCAGGTAACTGGGGACCCTCACAAAGGGGGGACGGAGGGACAACATTCTCAGGGAAGTAGGCAGATGGCCAGGGCTGGACAGAAGGAAGCAAGGCGGGGAGGTGGATCAGACCTTACACTCAGTAACCGCTTCAATTCTCTTCTTCTGCTCAAGGATGAGGGGGGTGATGTAGCCACGACAGAGGTGGTTAGAGACGGAAAGGGAGTGGGAGTGGGAGGCAGGGGCCAGATAGCAGGAAGAACGGGGGGACCTGGAATGCAGGAGAATGGGGGGAGCAGTGAATCAGAGCAGGAGGGGCAGGGGGAAGAGGGAGGAAAGTGCAAGGAGAAGGACCAGTTGGGAGGAAAGGTAAAGGAGAAGGACCAGAAGTACAAGGAGGATTCAGTAAAGGGAGCTGAGGGTTTAGGCCAGGGGAGCACGACGAGCAAGGAGGAACTAAATGGAGACAGGAAGGAAGGGAGGATGAGCCAGGCTAGTTTAGCAGATGGGGGAGAAGGACCAGTTGCGAGCAGTGAGGGGGGAATTAGCAAGGTACAGAAGGATACTCAGGAGGAGGAGAGGCATAGGATTGGAGGGGAGGGAGTGGCCATGGTAAATAAGGAGGGGGTGGCATGTGGCACCCAGATAGGGGGAGGAACAAGGAGCCAGCTGGGTGGAGGGGCCTGTAGAAAGGATGAGGGACATGGAAGGGGGAATGGAGGAAAAGGAGTGGTCAGAGTGCTCCTGCTGGGGGATTCTATGATCAGGGGTATCAAATGGGATAGGGAGGGAGAAGCCTGGCCAGTTAGAACAAGATGCTTCCCTGGACTAACAGTGCACAGGGCTAAGCACGAGGTATATCAGCTGGCAAAGGATTGTGGGGGTTCCCCAGACATACTGGTCTACCTGGGTACAAATGACATTGAGGGAAATAGCGAGCTAGAGATACAGGCAAGATTCAGGGAGCTCGCCAGGGTCTGTCATGACTTAGAATGCACAGTTTCCTTCTCAGAAATCCTGCCAGTGCCAAGGGCTAGTGGGGAACACAAAAGGAAAATTAGGGAGATAAACCAGTGGCTCAGGGAGTGGTGTGAGGCCAGAGGGTATGGGTTGATGGGGGATTGGGGGGAGACCTGGGAGGATAAGGAGCTGTATGCTAGAGATAGACTACATCTCAATTTGGAAGGGAGAGGAATCCTTAAGTTGAAAATAGAGGGGTTCATTGGTGAAAAGTGGGGTTTAAACTTGTGAGAGGGGTGGGATGGGAGAAAAGGCTTCAAGGGGTGCCGATAAAGGAGGGACTCTGTCTCCACCCCTGGGGACCAGGAGGATTGCAGAAAAGGCCAACTGGCAAGTGCAGACCAGGGAAACAGAATCCCCATGGGAACACAGCAGTGGAAATGGAACTATAGGGAAAGGGTGGAAGGTAGTGCTGCTAAATGCCAGGAGCTTGGGCAATAAAATGCCTGAGCTCAGGCGATGCTAACTGAGGGAGCAGTGGATGTGGCAGCGGTCACTGAGACTTGGGCCACTGCAAGACATGACTGGGACCTGAACCTGAGGGGTTACACTATGTTCAGGAAGGACAGGGGGAGGGAAGGGAGGAGGGTAGCAATGATAGTAAAAACTGCATTGGCATAGGGGAGTAGAGGAGGCAGAGGGAACCGTGGAGGCGATTTGGGTCACCTTGATAACAAGGGGGGCAAGAGAGAAAAATAGAGTGGTGTATAGACCCCTGCCCCATGGAGAAGCTGGAGGACAGTCTGGTGGCAGATGTTAGGAGACACTGCAGACTGGGCAGAGGAACGTGGTGGTGTTGGGGGACTTAAACATGCCAGGAACAGACTGGGAGACTATGACATCCTCTTTGACCAGGGAACAGAGGTTGTTGGATGTCTCAAGACGTGTTCTTAACTCAGCAGGTGAGAGAACCGACCAGGGAGGCACGGGTACTGGATGCGGTCCTGGCAGACAGTGACCAGATTGGGGGCCTGGAGGTAAGGGACCCATTGGCGGGGAGTGCCATGCCACGGTCTGGTTCTGCCTGGACCTAGGAGGGGTAGAAGGCTGCACAAAGACGGAAGTAACCGACTTCAGGGGGGCGGATTTTAAGGAAATGGGAAGGATCCTTAAGGAGCATTTGGATCGGATTGGGTCAGACATGGACGCTGATAGTAGGTGGGAAATCATCAGGAGAGGGTGCAGGATGCTACCAGCACCTGTGCAAGAGTAAGACGAAATGCGGTAGGGCCCAAAACTCCTGTTGGTGGACCAGGGAGGTCCAGGAGGTGGTGCGGGAAAGAAAGCAGCCTATAAGCAATTCAAGTGCTCTGAGGAGGAAAGGGACGAGGGAGTATGAGCTGATGGCTAGAAGGGCCACTAGAGTGGTGAGGGCGGCTAAGGCAAGGAAGGAGTAGAACCTGGCCAGGGAAATTAGGAGAGGGAAAAGGGTTCTTTAGATACATTGGGGAAAGACGAAGGGTGAAGGGGCAGATTAGCAGGATTAAATCAGGGAGAGATGGGCACAAGACCTGGGGAGTAGGCTGAGGTACTAAATGAGTACTTCACCTCAGTTTTCACCAGGAAAATGGGGTGCTGCATCATACATGGGAGGAGGCAGAGATACTGAGGAGGGACCCTTACCGATCGGCAGGTCTGGGGAGAGGGAGGCATCACTGGCAGGTGGGGGAGGGCTAAGCAGGGAGAAGAGGCACCGAAGTGGAAATCACAGCAGAGAGGAGGGAAGCCCTCAGCCCCTTTAAGACGGAGAAAGCACCGGGCCGATAAATTACATCCCAGAGTGCTGGAAGGAACTTGCAGATATCCTGGCTGAAACCCCTGGCAGAGCTTTTCACCATCTCTGAGGACAGGGTGGTGCCCCAAGACTGGAAGGTGGCACATATAATGCCTATCCACAAGGAGGGATCAAGGGAGGGTAGGGAACTACAGGCCTGTCAGCCTGACATCGGTGGTGGGCAAGGTGATGGAGGGCATTGTCAAGGAGACGCCAGGGGGACCTGGAGAAGTCAGGGTGCCTGGACGATAGACAGCATGGATTCATCCCAGGGAAATCGTGTCAGACAAACCTGGTGGAGTTCTATGACTGGGTGACAAGTGCCTTGGACCTGGGTAGACCAGTGGATGTCCTCTTTCTAGACTTCAGCAAGGCATTTGACTCTGTCCTCACGTGGGCCTGTTGGATAAGCTGGGAGAAATGGGGTTGGGGAATCAGATGATCAGATGGATAGGCAATTGGCTCCAGGACCGGACCCAGAGGATCATAGTTGGTGGGATAGTCTCATCCCCAAGGAGGGTCATTAGTGGGGTCCCACAGGACTCAGTCCTTGGGCCCCCTTCTGTTCAACGCCCACGATCTGACATAAGGACAGGAATCAGAGTGAGATGAGTCTCTTTGCAGATGACTCAAACTGGGGCGTGGTGGATGGGAGGAGGGAGGGTGGCCTGCAGGGGACCTGGAGGCTCTGGAAAGATGGTCTAGAAAGTGGAAGCTGAGGTTCAATGCAGGGAAATACAAGGTACTCCACCTGGGGGCCAGAAACCCAGGCCAAGTGTACACCCGGTGGGGGGGGGGAATGCTACAAGTCTCGATGGCTGAGAGGGACCTGGGGGTGGTGATGGATGTCAAGCTGAACAACTCAGACTTGTAGGAGGGCAGCAGCCAAGGCCAACAGGATGCTGGGATGCATCGCTAGGGGGATCACCTCCAGAAGGAGGGAAGTGATACTCCCTCTGTATAACTGCTTGGTGAGGGCTGCACCTGGAGTACTGCGGCAGTTTTGGGAGGCCACACTTAAAGAGGGACATTAACCTCCTGGAGAGGGTCCAGAGGAGGGCAACCAAAATGATTTGGGGCTTGGGGACAGGACCTATGAGGAGAGCTGAAGAGCTAAATATGTACACATTGGAAGAGAGAAGGACCGAACCGGGGGACATGATAGAGATCTCAGGTACATGAAAGGGTAAATAGGGGAGGAACAGTCAGGGTGCTTGAAGGAAGGAGGAAGGGGCCACTAGAGGGCATGGGTGGAAGCTGGAGGGAAGATTCAGGGAGAAAGGAGGAGGTGCTACTTCACTGAGAGGGTGGTGGAGCCATGGAATGCACTACCTGGGGGCTGGTGGAAGCAGAGACAGTAGAGGGGTTCAAGAGGGGGTGGAACAGGTACAGGGGAAGGGTTCTGGAAGCAAAATCCAATGCAGCAAGAATATCCAGAACTGGGAAGGGAGAAGCCAGAGAAGGCGAGGGGGACAGCAAGGTCAGCACCCAGGGTGGGGGCTGACCAAACGAGCAGACACGAAAGACCGTTAGGCCTATTCTGCTGGCATTTTAGTATGTTAGTATGGATCAGGGTCCGAGGTGAGGATCACAGCATCGTCGGCATAGAGAATTATTTGTTCTGGGCAGCTGTCCAGTAGTGAGTTTAAGAACAGGCTGAACAGGAGGGGTTCCAGAATAGAGCCCTGGGGGGACTCCCAAGTGGACCGGTCTAGGGTCCGAGAGTGTATCAGCGATTCTTACTGTTTGGGACAGTTCTTTAAGGTAGCTTTTAAACCAGCCAATGGAGTCGGTTGACAGCCCAGTGTTCTGAAGCTGGACAAGTAGGAGGCAGTGATTGATGGTGTTGAAGGCTTTAGTTAAGTCAATGTAGATTCATCCTAGTAGTTCACCGGGTCAAGTGCGTTGTGGATTGCGCCGGTGAATTCAAGTTGGGCTATGGAGGTGCTGTGACCTTTACGGAACCCGTGTTGTTGCTTGCACAGGATGTTGTACGTATCCAGGTATTCTGTGAGCTGGTCCGAGACAATGTGTTCTAGTGCCTTGGAGAGTGGGAGTAGTAGGGAGATAGGTCTGTAGTTATCGTGGTCAGTTTTGTCACCACTTATGGATTGGGGTGACAGTTGCAGATTTCCATCTGGCCAGGAACTGGCTAAGGCTGAGGGAGAGGTTGAAAATTCTGGTCAGAGGACTAAGCACTTCCTCAAGTGTGAGAGACAGGATTTTGAGATCGAGGGAGTCATTACTGAATCATGATTTGCAAGGGCTTTGGTAACATATTTTGCGTATTGGTGAGCCTTGACTGCTTTGAAGTAGAAGCGGGGGATCTGGTGGGAGTAGTGTTCATTGGGACAGAGGGCTTCACCATCTTTGAAGTAGTCCTGGGGTAGGACAGCACTGAGGTCGATAAGGCTATGTTAAAGGTATCCGCAATGGTTTTTGGGTTAAGAGTTGTGGTTCCGTTGATGATGAGTATTGATTGGGGGGGGGGTTGGGTGGATTCAGGTGCGTTCCTTTATGTTCTTCCAGAATTCCTGACCATTGCCCCAGGAGTTTGTGAGGGATGCTTACAGTAGGCGGACTTCATTTGCTGGATGGTTTTGGTGCAGTCATTGCGGGCACGATTGTAGTTTTGGACGTCGTTTTGCCTTCCAGAGTTTCTGGCCAGCTCCCATAAGTGGTCTCTTGTTTTTAGCATCCTGAGGGGGTTACTCGTGAGCCAAGGGTTACTGAGTGATTTGACTTTGCGTTTCTTAATAGGAGCATACATGTCACAGGCCACAGTGAAAATGTTTATGAAGTGGTCAAGGGCAGTGTTTACGTTGGTTGCATTGAAGATAGGGGACCAGTCTTGAGGGAGGAGGTGGGATTTGAGTCGAGTTTGGTGACCACTGGGTAGAACCCTGCTGGTGATAGTTTTTGGTGGTTGTTTGAAGAATTTATTTGACCAGGTGCAGCTAACAGGGGAGTGGTCACTGAGAGAGTCAGGGAGGACATTAGTGTTAGATATCCGCGATGGGTTACTGGTAAGGATCCAGTCCAAGAGTGTGCTGGTGCCGGTCCTGTAATTTTTCCTGGTTGGTGAGTCAACCATTTGTGTGAGGTTCGCCGCAGCAACGGTATCCCTGTGTAATATATACTCCTGTTTGTTTACATTTGAATTTCTGCAATCCTTTGTATAATTTCACCGGTCTGTTGAACTGAAATGTCCTGACGTGGAACCTATGTAAAGAGCTCTGAGCTCAAATGGTTTTCCGAGTACTGAAATAAATAAATAAATTCTTGGTGAATATTCTCAAACATTTTATTGTTATTTTACAGTTTGTCTTCTGAGCATATTATTAGTAGTAAGTCATTGATTGCACTTTTTTAAGTCTGAGGTATGATTTTCCATATGTGGGAGCACACTGTGGGGCTATTGCATCCCAGAGGGTTGTACAGATCTGACACCAGAGCCACTTAATTTCTGGGTGAAGGAACTCGGCAAATTTAAAATATCTGGCTACACCCCCCCCATTCAGGAAAATAAGAACCCAGACCCCTCAACCTTGTTTGAGCCCTCAAGGCAGGGGTAGCAACTACGATATCCACTGCAACCCACTTACACTTGACGTCTGTTACCAAACCCCAGGTTTACACAGGGGTGTATAAAGAGCACCACTGCAAATGCCCCCCACGTTCTCCAATACATAAAGTTATTTCCATGGTGCTACATACAGCTCAGCAAATGACTGAACAGCACACTCCTTTTCCAAAGTCCAAGTTTTCAGACAGCACTACAGGGGAGCTAAGCGACAAGCAAAGAGATAAAATCTGGAAGGCCATGTGTGCTAATGCTAGAAGTCTGGTAAGCAAGATCCCAGACCTAAAGACCTTCACGGCAGAGGTGGACCTGGATATTGAGGTCATTACTGAGTCATGGTGCACTGACGACCATTACCGGGACATGGCCATACCAGCCTACATGCTGTTCGGAAAGGACAAGGTGGGAAGGAAAGGAGGTGGTGTGATGCTTTTTGTAAACCATAAAGGCAACAGAAATGCAGGTAATTCAGGAGAAGGAGTGGAGGTCTTGTGGGACGTATCAGGAAATGGAGCTACTATTCGGACAGACATGATACAGGCCTCCGCCGAGGGAAGTTAGATAAGGAAATGTTGGAAGCAACTGGCAAAATGGCTGAAAAGCGGGGGGCTGTTGCTGGTGGGGAACTTCAATCTGCCGGATATAGGCTGGAGCCTCAGCTAAAAGTAGGGACATCCTGGACTCCCAACAGGGGGCATTCCTCAAGCAACTAGTCAGTGAACCCACACATAATGGGGCAGTACTGCACCTGGTGCTTACTAACAGAGACAGTGTTGTAGACATCATGATGGGAAGCTATCTGGGGACCCGTGAGCATCATACTGTGTGGTTCAACAATAGAATAGCAGCGGAATCCAGCTGCACAATGGCGAGGGTCCTGGACACTATGATTCTTGAAAGAGGTCGCAGGAAAGGTAAAGGCTAAAAGAGTAGCATTCAGAAGGTATGAGGAGACCCAGACAAAGGAGAATCAGAAAGAGTAGCAGGAAAAACAGAGGGAAGCAGGGAAAGCAGTAAGGCACGCAAAGGGGCAAACGGAGATTTCTTTGAATGGGTGATCAAAACGTTAGATCAGGGTGGAGCGGTGGACTACCTGGATTTCAGCAAGTCTTTCAACATCATTCCACATAGGAGACTGGTAAGCAAGCTGGGTAGCGTGGGTTGAGCAACAAGGTGGTAACCTAGGTAAGAAACTGGTTCGGGGATAGGAGATGGAGGGTAGTGGTAAACAGAGTTCACTCCAAGGAAGGGAGGGTGACCAGCGGGGTACCTCAGGGTTCAATGCTGGGACTGGTCTTCTTTAATGTTTTTATTAATGACACAGGAGAGGTGCTGGAAGGGAAGGTCTGCCTCTTTGCAGATGACACCAAGATCTGCAATAGGGTGGACACCCCCAGGGGTTGTGGAAAGGATGGGCAGAGATCTGAAAAAAAAAAAAAAACACAAGAGAAGTGGTCAAGGTTATATCAGCTGGGTTTTAATGGGGGGAAAAGGCAAAACAGTGTACTCAGAAACATAGAAATTGTCAGCAGATAAGGACCACCTAGCCCATCTAGTCTGCCCATAAGCCCTTGTACTGGATTACTGCTTCTGACCCACCCAGTGGGCATCTTGGCCATATAAACCCAAGGGTGGAGTACAAAATTGGTGGAGTGATACTGACAATGACCAAGCAGGAAAGAGACCTGGGGGTAATCACATCAGACGACATAACGATGGCCAGGCAGTGTGACAAGGCAGTTGGGAGGAGTAGTGGGATGCTGGGGTGCATAGGAAAGGGTATCACTAGCAGAAAAGGGAGGTGTTGCCCCTATACAGATCACTAGTAAGACTCCATCTTGAGTACTGTATCCAGTTCTGGAGACTGCATCTCAGGAAGGACATAGACAGAATGGAGGCCTTCCAGAGGAGGTTACCTAAATGGTGCAGGGTCTGCATCAAAAGCCCTATGAGAAGAGACTAAAGGAACTCAATATGTACACCCTGGAGGAGAGAAAGGGGATATGACAGAGACCTTTAAATACCTCACGGGAGTTAATAAGGTACAGGAGGGAAGTACATTTCAGAAAAAAAGGTGTTCGAGAACAAGGGGACATACTATGAAGCTGGAGGAGGGCAGGTTCAGGAGAGATGTGAGGAAATATTTCTTCACAGAAAGGGTGGTGGATTCCTAGGACAGCCTGCCAGCTGAGGTAGTAGGGTGAAAACAGTTGTGGGGTTCAAAAATGCCTGGGTTTGGCACAAGGGAATCACAGGGGTAAGGATGGGGGAAAAGACATCACTGTAAATCCAGTGCGTCTACAGCAAGTATATAGAAAATAAATAAAATAAGCAAAGTGGGCAGACTGGGTGGGCCAAGCAGCCATTCTCTGCCGTCTGAGTCTATGTTTCTGTTTCTACTAGAAAGTGAGCAGTGCTGAAGCTGGTGCTTTCAAATAGGGACAGTATTGCAGACTTCATGGTGGGCACTCACCAAGGTACCGGTGATCTTCGTACAGTGTGGTTCAACATTAAGACGGAAGCAGAGGCAAACCACAGGAGTACGAGGGTCCTGGATTTTAGAAAGGTAAACTTGAAAGAAATGGGAGACTACCTCAGGAACTGCCTAGTAGGGGAGGATTGCCAGGGAGGGGCAGAGGAAGAGACAGAAAAATAAGGAAGGGCATAATTAAGGCAACCAGCCTCTGCATGAAGGAAGTGAGCCAAGGGTAAAGTAAAAAAATAAAGACTATTATGGTACTCTAGGGATGTGGCCAGGAAAAACAGGGTGGCATTCAGGAGGTACAAAGAAGCACAGAGGGAGGAAGGCAGGGAGTAAAGCAGAGGGAACCAGGTGAGGCAGTGAGGTGAGCAAAGGTGCAGACAGAGGAAAGGATACGTAGAGGGGTGGCTAAAGGGGATAAGACTAGCCGGGCTGACGGTGCACCGGTACTGCTACTGCCTGTGATGCCAATGACTCATGTCTGAGAATAAGCCAGAGTCATCAGAGGGCTGACAGCAGGAGGGGAGCACAGCATCCCAGAGGATGCTCACCATCTTTGTGAGGAGGGGGGTTAACAAACACTCCTCTACTACTGCCACCAGGGTGACCACAAGTAGCAGCACGAGTGAAACTGTGGAACTGGGCTGGATGCCGACATGCAACGCATGTACATGCCTGCACAAACATGGAGGGCCCTCAGCCCTACAGAGGCTGGGCCAGAATATGCAAAATACTGCCAGGACTGCAGGAGCCCCCCCCACTAACCGAGGCACTCCTCTCCAAAAGCAGAGACCGAGTATCCCTTGGGAGTAAGGCCCTCCTCCTGATTGCCTGCCCTGGGGGCTAAGCCAGGTTGTTCATAGGAGGGGAGGTAAGCCCTGGGGAAGGCAGGTGAGAGTGCTGGGTTTGGGGGTAGGAAGGATGTGGGCCACATGACATGAGGAGAGAAAGTGTAGTAAATTAAAAGAGAAATGAATGGGATAAGACTTTCCTCAGGTACATAAGTGAGAAGCGGAGAACAAGAGGAGGGCTAATGAGGATAATGGAGGAAGACTGTGCATAACAGGATCAAGGGAAAGCAGACATCCTGAACAGGCACTTTTGCGCAGTCTTCACCGTGGAGGAAGGGGGTACTGGACCATCAGGGAGAAGTAGGAAAGATATTGGGGGGGGGCACAAGGCCATTGTCAGAGGAAACAGTCCTGATGGACTTACAGTTCTGAAAGTGGACAAGGATGTGGGGCTGGGCAAGATACACCCACAAGTATTACACCAACTAAGGGAGGTGCTTGCTGCATCACTGATGGCCTTTTTCAACAGCTCACTGAAAACAGGTATGGTTCCAGGGGACTGGAGGAGAGCTGAGGTGGTCCCGCTCCATGAGAGCGGCACCAAGGAGTAAGCGAGCAACTATAGGCCAGTCAGTCTCACATCAGTGGTGGGAAATAGAAGGAAACCCTGTTAAACAAAAGACGGAGTATCCTGAATCCAGTAGACTACATGAACAAAGGCAGCATGGATTCACGGGGGGGGGGGGAGTATGCCACACAAATCTGATTGATTTAACTTTGTGACAAGGGAAGTAGAGCAGGAAAGAAATGTGGACATAGCCTATCTGGACTTTAGCAAGCCCTTCATCACTTTGCAAAACAGGAGACTGATTAAAAAAAATTAAGCGGCCTAGGGTTGGGATCTAAACTAGTAAATTTGTTAAATTGGTTAATGGGTAGGCGATAGTGTGGGGTGGCTAACGGCATTCACTCTAATCAGGGTAAAGTGACCCGGAGGGTGCTGCAGGGCTCAGTACTGGGGCCCGTCCTCTTCAATGTCTTCATACGTGATACTGCAAAAGAACTGGAAGAAGTTATGAAGAAGATGACACCACAATCGGTAACAGGATGGATACTCAGGGGTTGGTGGAAAAAAATGTGTAGGGACCTTGGGAAACTTGAGGAGTTGTCAACAGCATGGTAGTGGCACAGTTTAATGTCAAAAAGTGCAATCATGCACTTAGGGCACAGGAACCCAGCAGCTGAGTATAGGATGCGGCCAGGAGGTACTGACTGTCACTAGCAGTGTCAGTGGCTCAGTAGGTAGCACTCTCACCTCTGAGGCCAGGAGGTACCGATTGTCACTAAGCAGGAAAGGGACCATGAGATTACCATGTTCAGTGACCTCAAACTGGCAGGGCAATGTGACAGTGCAGTGGGTAGGGCCAGTAGGATGCTGGGATGCATAGGCAGAGGTATTACCAGCAGAAGAGAAATGGTGTTCCCACTGTACTGCTCACTGAAGTACTATACCCAGTTCTGGAGGCTGCACCTTAGAAAGAACATAGACAGGGTAGAGGCAATCCAGAGGAGAGTAACTAAAATGATGCAGGGGTTGCATAAAAAGCCCTGCGAGGAGAGACTGAGGGATCTCAACATGTATAGAGAGGAGATATAATAAAGATGTACAAGTACCTCACTGGGGTGAACAAGGTACAGGAAGGGAGTCTCTTTCAAAGGAGAAAGAGCACCAGGGCCAGAGGGCATGTGATAAAGCTGGAAGGGGGACATTTAAGAGGGATGTGAGAAAGTACTACTTCACTGAAAGAGTGGTGGACACACGGAACAATCAGACTACCAGCCAGAGTGGTGGAAGCAAAAATAGTACGGGGTGCCAATCCACTGAGAAGCCCATCTGGGCAGGATGGGTGGGCTATTAAAAAAAAAATAAAAAAACTGTCCTTTTTTCACAAATTCTGTTATACTGCTTCAGGTTCTGCAAACAGGAGGCAGTATAGTGCTGTGGTTTAGGGCTCTGAGCTGCAAACCTGGAGACCTGAGTTTGAATCCCACAGTCCCCACTTGTATTCTGTGTGACCCTGAGCAAGTCACTTAACTTCCTTGTTCTCCCAGGTCGCACCTGAAAACAAGCTTTAGCTCAATGTGTCTTTCCTAGTTAAACAATTCCCCCTTTCCTAAACAGCACTGCGAGGTGCCACAAGCATTTGCAGTCCACTGTACCTACTACACAGGTTTTGTAATGGAACAAAAAGTTGCTGCCTTGGCATCCCAGTTTTGGGGATGCTACCCCCCCCCCCATTTTGGGAATGGTAAATCCCACCCGCCCCCCTCCAGGGCCAGCCTTAGGGTATGTAACACCCTAGGCGAACCTGCCAGTAGCGCCCCCACTCCAAATTTTTTTCAATCTTCATCCCCTGCACACACACACACACACACACACACACACACTGGTACCAACGCAGGGGCTGCACCAAGATGGCCCTATGTTTACTCAGATAGTGCCAGAGCATTATCCAACTGAAAATAACATCCTCGGGGTAGGGTGCAGGGGCAAGAACAGTAGAAACATTTGCTTGGTGATACTGCACATATTTGAATATCACGGTCCTAGTGTTAATGCCAGCTAAATATGTATATATTTTTTTGATACATACTTTTTCCAGTTCCTCTGCGGCTGGGGAGGTGTTACCTATGGTTCCCCCCCAGTCCAGCCCAATCTCACAGCTCCTGCTCTGCCCAAACCCGAAGCTCCACCCCTTTCTCCCAGGTCCTACACAGCGATCCACCACGGTGGGCACGTAGCCACTACCGTGGGATCTGGGGGGGCGGTGTCCTGATCAGGGGGAGCATCCAGGGCTGAAGCCGGGCAGCGCCACAAGGCCGGCCATCACGTAGCACACCGAGGTATATTTATTTTTCCTTACCCCCTACACGCGATCCTGCAATGGCATCAACACATACAGAGACTGTAGATGTCAGCCGCGCGCATCCCCTGATGTGCTCCCAGCGTCGGTAGTATCCCTGGCCTCCACTGGAGGTCACTACTGCGCTAGGATGCCCTGGATCCCACCCTAGGGAGAGGAGAGCTGTCCTCCGGATGCTCAATCCTGCTCCTTCCCTGCCGACCCCCCGCACCCGGGCTCGTTCCCAAACCCGGGTCGCTGGCGTGAGGTGTGGCATCCAGCGCCTTAACCCTCAGTGCCACCGGGCCGGGCAATGCCAGCTAAATATTAATACAACTATTGCTATGTCCATATGCAATTCACCACAATGTTTCTACTTGAAAATGTTTCTGCAAAACAAGAAGCTTACAAAACAATTCAAAATCATAAAATATGCTATATCATTTTTGGCTGATTGTATCAACAAGAAAGATTAAAAAATAATGTAACATGTATTTTATCTTTAATGAACAGTATTTGAACAAGGTGTAAGTTGGCGTCAGTACTATTAATAATATGTGCAGAGGTAGTCTAATTTGAATTGGACTGTAGGGATGGCTACCAGGTTTTTTCATGCCATTGTCAACAAGGTATCTCACCTTCCACCCAGATCCTAAATGAAATATAGTATTTGCTAGGAATTAAAATGAAACCTTTTTTCGTCACATTGAACCCTAAGCCTATGAAAGTAGTGCTGTGCCTCTTGTGACGCTTGGACAGCTGGTTCCGATCACTGTATGATTTTTTGTAATATAAAAATATAGTGTGATTGTTTGTCATGAGAAATGTTGTGCTTCTGGATGACCCCTCCAGGTATCACTTCAAAGGACAGGATATATGTTAAACAGCAGATCTCTGTATGCAATTAACTTCTCAGTTTACTTTGAAAGCTAGGAAGTGGAATATCCATGTTATGACGTCCTCGGGAAGGGCAGTAATTTCAACTGGAGCTGGGAAAGCTATGTTTCAGCTAGGTGAGAAAACTGCCGAGTCGTAAAAGCTCTTTGGCATCTTTGTGAAAGCAGGAAAATGCTCATGGATCAAACGGACTCCGAAATCACAGTCTTAATTAAGAGTGACATCATTTGGAAAATGAGTTTTGCTGAGGTCACCTTAATTAATTTACCTACTGCTTGATAACATATCCTGATTGTGCAATTTTTAATACACAGCGGAGGAGCTCAGTGACATCATGGAGAAGACAGGTTCAACACAGTGTTTTAATTCAATTTAATTGAAGTCAGACTGACTTTGATTTGTCTGTTGGAGGCCAAGAACCTTGCTACACTGCAAAGAACAAACTATAACTCCATTTAGGACCTGAAAACCTGGTAAGGCATAATACTGTTGGGGACTTGTTAGAAGGGGAGCTACGCTTCTACAGAAAGTTTCATTTTTTTTCCTTATTGGCATTAAGCAAAAAGAATTGCAGGATTCCATTAAAAGTGTAGTAATTTTATAACTAGAGGGAGTCAGATACAACTGAAGTTGCTCGATTCCTGGGTTTGAGACCTAGGATTTGGAAGGATATTTTTGCAACATTTTAAAAGTGTCCTGCTGACTGAGAGGTAAGATTTTATCCCTGGTTTCCCTGAAAGGTTTTGTGTGTTGGAATCAGACATAGTAGAGTGCATACACTGAAAGACCTGCTTACATCACAGGTGTCACTAGTCAATCAATTGGTTCTGGGTGGGGTTTCATCACTGTGCTGTCTTAGGCAACCTTCACAGTTAGAAGCCAGTCAGACTGACTGTCTGTTGGAGGCTGAGAACCTTGCTACACTGCAAAGAGCAAACTATAACTCCATTTAGGACCTGGAAACCTGGTAAGGCATAATATTGTTGGGGACTTGTTAAGAAGAGGAGCTACGCTTTCTACAGAAAGTTTCATTATTTTCCTTATTGGCATTAAGCAGAGAATTGCAGGAGTCCATTAAAAAAGTGTAGTAATTTTATAACCAGAGGGAGTGAGATACAACTGAATTTGTTTGATTGCTGAGGTTGAGACCAAGGATATTTTTGCAACATTTTAAAAGTGTCCTGCTCTGGCTGAGGAGTGAGTTCATTTTTATCCCTGGACTCAGTAGAGTGGTTTGTGTAGGAGCAGTGGTCTAGTAAATTGTGGTGTTAGTTGAATTACTATAAAGGGCAGTACTCACCAGGGTGGTGTAGCAGTTGTGTATCTGATTGTTTCTAACAGTCACCAGTGGCTGTGGACTACCCACCCTTCCCCACATCCCCAAGGTGTGGCATTTCCTTTATAGCCAAAGTTATGACATCACTTCCTCAACAGGTCTTGGGGCAGAACTGTCATAATCTTAATAACCCAGCACAGTGCATAAAGGGTAGGTACACACCACAAATTAAAAAAAAAAATACATATATGTTACATACTGTATTTTATTAGAGAGAGGGGACACATGGGGAGTGGTGCAATGCACTGGCTGTGGGGCAGCAGTTTTCTGGCAGTCATTCTGGAAACTGCACTGCTTATTTGCAGGCAACTGTCACCTCTGAGGGAGAAGGCTGCCCACCTCCAGGCTGAACTAGCAAGGACTAAGGAGGCCTCCCCCACCCAAAGAGCACCACTGCCACAACCACTGCCTCACAGTTTGCAAAGGATGAAGAGAGTTGGACCACAGTGGGTTCTGGGAGGGTGCGGGTGGTGGAACAGAGGCGAAGCCCCCTAGCTGTACTTCTACACAAATCATATGCCATTCTGGCAGAGCAAGGTTCCTCTATGATGGCACCCTCAGTGGAGACCAAGAAGAATGCTGAGGACATCCACAAGAGAGACCCACAAAAGGGTGGCAAGGGACACCACAGGGGAAGGAAACAGTTTCTAACAGGGGACTCAATTGGTAGGGGGTAGAACTGGGGAAGGGAGAGAAGAGGGAAGTAAGGTGCCTGCCTGGTGCCATGGTTTGGAAAAACAGGAAGCGAATCCTCAGGACTGCAGAAGAAGCATCACAGGAGAAGGAACTAGATATCATTGTCCACCTTGTGACAAATGACCTAGCTAGGCATGGGATCAGTGCAGTGCAGAATGAATCTGTGGAATTGGGGAGGGGCCTCAGACCGGTAGCAAGCATGGTAACCTTTTCAGAGGTGCTGCCAGGGTACTGCACACCATGCAGTTTAATGAATGGTTGCAAAACTGGTGCAGAGCACAGGGCTTTGGCTTCATTGGGGACTGGGGATCCACCTGGAGAGATAAAGGTCTATACTGGCAGGATGGTCTGCATCTGTCCACGAAAGGAACAAAGCTCCTATGTGACAGGTTTAAATGCTTCCTTGGCAAGCTTTTAAACTAGCCAAGGGAGGAGGTGCTGATAAGAGGCAGAAAGTTTCAGGCCCCCCCCCCCACAAAACATGGCAGGGAGTAAGGTAAACACTGAGGTACAGAGTTCAACACAGAGCAGGATGGGGTACATGGAAAAATAGACAAGGGCAATAACAGCAGGGATGGGTGGAAAAAAGGATAAAGCCAACATTAAATGGAAGGCAAGGAGTACCAATGCCCGTAGTCTGGGAAACAAGCTTCCTGAGCTAGTAGCTCTGATGGAAGATGAACAATTCGATATTGTGGCAGTCACGGAAACGTGGTACACAGAGAACCATGACTAGGAAGTCAACATACCAGGGTACACAATCTACAGAAGGGACAGGGAAGGTAAAAGAGGAGGTGGAGTAGCTCTCTACATAAGATAAGGGATCAAAGCTACACAACTAAAAAGTAAAAGGACAGGACAAGAGGCACTCTGGGTCACCTTGGAGACGGGGAATGGCATCACAATCCGCACAGGGGTTGTATACAGACCCCCATCTCAAAGGGAGGAAATGGACAAGAAAATGATAGAGGACATTCTCAAAATGGCTGAAAAAGGGGAGATACTGTTGATGGGGAACCTGAATATGCCAGATGTTAACTGGATGACATGTACTGCAGCCACATCCAAGAGCAGGGTCATTCTCGATGCCCTGCAGGGGGCAGGCCTTAGACAGCTAGTATTGGAACCTACTCGGGATGGAGCAATACTAGACCTGGTACTCTCAAATGGAGAGAGGATCACAAATTTAGAAGTCAGTAGACATCTGGGAACAAGCAACCACTGCAGTGTGTATGCTTCACAATAAGCACAACCATGGAAATAAGCCATACAAAAACAAGAATACTGGACTTTAGAAGGGCTGACTTTGGCAAAATGGGTGAATACCTGAGGAATGCACTAGCAAATGGCCAAAAAGGATGGGTGGAAGAACAATGGAGAAATCGAAATTTAAATACCTATAAATTTTATTTCTCGGATGGCTGGTCTCTGGGCTTCCTTACTCCTGGGCTGTACCTCCTGATGCTGATCTGCAGGCAGGAAACAGACCCCTGCAGCAGAGGACATCCAGCCTTCCACTTCCTGTGCTCCTCAGTTCTTCCTAAAGCAGTCCAATGTGGTAATACTACAAGAACTTGGGAACAAAAAACAAGAATTTTAAGGCATATATGGCCGTGAGGCCATCCAACTATATACACTCTGGGAGGGAATCCGAAGCCCAGAGACCAGCCGTCGGAGAAAGAAAATTTACAGGTATTTAAATTTCTATTTCTCTCTCCTAAGCTGGTCTCCGGGCTTCCGTACTTCTGGGATATGCAAAAGCAGTACATCTCCAGATGTCCCTGGTAAGAAGAATGTCAAGAGCCTATAAGGGTTCACCACCACTTGAAACACTCTGCGCCAAAGGATGCTTCTGCCGAGGACATTACCCCCAGTGAGAATTTTTTTTTTTTTTTTTTTGTGTGCACTATAGTGCATGAATGGATGATCCAAAAGGCCACTCAGTACGTGTGTGCTGTCGATGCTTCTCTGAATTACGCCCACGAAGGGGGCCATGGACTCTCACTGGGCCAGGCAAGTTACTCTGGCCTGATCATAAGACGCAGAGGTGACGGATAGAATCTGTTTGGCTATACAGCCCATTTGAATCCTTGCTGCCCCAAATTTTTTCTCTTTAGCTGGCAAGAACATAGTTGAAGTTTTGTGAATAGCGTCCTCTCTCATAATGTACATTTTTCTCCCTATTCCCAGGTCTAGTGTATGAAATTTTCCATCCTTGTTGCTTTTAAAGATTGGGCAGAAGGAAGGAAGAATGAACCCTTGATTATAATAGATAGGAGACATAACTTGGGCAAACAAAAACTGGAACTGTTCCAGCCTGATGAATGAGTGCACAGCTCTTGGGCAAGCAATGCTTTTAATTTGCTGAAACTCCTGGCTGGAATAATAACTGAGAAAAAAGGGGGACCTTTATTTTGAGATGCATGATGGATGTCTTGAGAGGCTCTAAAGGGGGCCTTGAGAACCATAGTAAGGCTCCAAGGTGATAGCTTTGGTGGATTGAAGATATTTTAATGCTGCTGCCTGAAGAACTACCAGACATGGGGATACGAGGCCAATTCCCCAGGGTCTGTCAAGAGTACCCCCAGTGCAGAAACTCTACTTTGCAAGGTGGCTGGTTGCAGTCCTTTGTCCATTTGTTTTAAAGGAACTGCAGTAGTACAGGCGATTATATTGTGTCATTCTGTATGTGTCTGGAATGAAACCAGAACCAAAATTTCCTCCGGATTCTATAATGCACTTTGGAGGAAGAAGAGACACACGAGTTCCCCATCATGTCAATAGCAGGAGCTGTGCTGCGTAGCTCCTTGAAAGTTTTTCCACTCACTTTCCAGTTCTAGAGAGAGACCAGTTGTTAAAATGGGGTACAGAACTGGACCTTGATGGAGAATGCCCAGGCTGAACCTGAATGTTCGAAGTGGTAGCCCTGACCAATGAATGAGAAACGACTAAGTGCAGAAAAAAACATAAGGGACAGACTAGAATCATGACTGCCCTGTTCAAGGCCACTTTGTGGAGGATTCTTGATACAGCTGGTATTGGAGGAAGGCATACAGGAGACCGAACAGATCCCAGTTTATAGGGAACGGTGTCCTGAGCCACAGCTGGTTCATCCTTGGCCAGGGAACGGAACTGCTTTATCTTGGAGTTCTGCCAGCAGGCGAAAAGATCTGCGAGTATTGTCCCACTATTCTGTCTGAATGTGGGAGGCACTGTCCTTCAGCTGCGATCCCTTGGTCGACCTACCTTGCGACTGAGACATTCTGCTGTGACATTTTTCTGTCCCGATGCAAACATCGCTCAGTGGTGCTCAACCCATTGAAAGAGAAGGGATTCCTTTAGCATCTTTGAGCTTCTCGTTTCGCCCTGCTGGTCAGTGTATGTCAGCGTTGCCAGATTGTCATTTGGAATCAGGCTAGCCTGATTGAGGAATTGCTGTTCAGTGTGTCACAGGGTGTGGCCTACTGTTCCCCCCTCAGAAACGCTTATACTGTACCAAGTGTCCAACAGCAATCCCCTGCCCGGTGCCAACAGCTGATGCAAGCAAGTCCTTCCTAGCTCCTGAGGCTTACATTGGTCGCGATTCCGACTTAGTGCAGATGGCCTAGTTTGTGGCCCTTCATGACCTCTGGGGCCGTCCCTGGAGGAAGGGCTTAATCCGTCTTAATGAGCTGTGTGAAAAAATAAGCAGGCAGCTGAGGAGCTTACAAAACTCCTTGATGAGCAATTACAGATCCCAAAATCAAGTTTTCGGGTGGAGAAACCTTGCGTCATGATGTGTGCCCCCCCCAGAGGGATCAAGGTCTGGTTTGGAATTAGGGAGCTCTTTCTCCAGTTGATGGGAAAACCATGTGCCATAGGGGACCTGACTACCTCTGCTACTGCCTGTAATGCTTGGTTGAGCTGTGGGGCCTTCAAGTGGACTATAACCACTACTAACACCTTCAATACTGTCCATGGGTCAGAAAAGACAGCAATGGTAGAGTCTGATTTGGAAGTACTGCTCTCTCACTCTGAATCTGGGATAGTGCGTGCGCCATTACTGCATGGGAATAAGCAAACAGGCATCTTGCAGAATTATGGGTGCCTCTCCTGCAAGTACTGTTTTGTCGAGCTGTGGGGCCTTTAAGTGGACTGTTTCCACTGATGGCATCGTTAATAATGCCCATGGGTCTTGGGAATACTCAAGATATCAGAATTTTGAATAGAACTGCTCCCCCACCTTGAATTTGAACTGGTGCATACTCAAGATGTCAGAATTCTGAATAGAAGAACTGCTCCCCGACCTTGAATTTGAACTGGTGTTTGTGTAGTTCCTGAACAGGAATCTGCCGATGGGTCTCTTGCTTGTTCAATCCTCTGAGATGTAGGAGGGCCTGAACCCCCTATATATTTTTACGCCATGAAGAATAGGAGCAGCCCCTTAGTTAATCTCTGTGACTGCACTTTGTTCAAGGGGGCACTTTGTACAATATCCTCGGACTGTAGAGGGTTTGTGTTTTTGGATGAGCCACCATAGAGAGGGGAGGGCACGACACGAAACAGGGGCTTGTTGGTGATGCATAGGACTCACCCGACTGACTTGGTTTGGACCCCTTGCTCGAGAAATATGAAGGTCTGCCCCCTACTTGAGAATGGACCCAGATAGCTTGTGACTACTTGCTGCTGATCGCTGTCACCCTCTCCACTGGATTCGTCCCTTCTGAGGTTACATTGCTTAGGTAAGGACACCCATACTCACTTTTCCTCGAGAAGTTGAGTTTGCTCCTAGTTATAAGCTTGGCCATGAATTCTGCGTCTGAGGTATCTGGACCCTGAATTGCCCTTGCCCTAGACTATGACATGCATTACCGGATACCTCCAGGGAGAGGACCCTGCCTGCTTGGGCCAAAGCCAGGGATTGAGTATCGCCCCGTGGTGCCTCTTCTGACTGGTTTACTGCATAAGCAAGGCCTCTACAGTGCTGTCCAGTGACTCACTGTTTGGTTTGAAATCCGAGGGTAGCTTCTACGGCAGTTTTAGCCATTTTTCCCATTGCTGCGTTCCGAGCCTGAAAAGCTTAAAATCTGCTGGGGGCACTGGATAAGGGAGGAAGCTTAGAGAGTTGCCACTCCTCCTTTAGCCATTTCCCTGTTGGTAGGAAGAGTGGGAAAAGCTGTGGCCGGTTTGACAGCAGATGACAATTGAGAAAAACCTGTTCTTGTTGGCTGGGAGCCGCCGGGTGAGAACCAAGGGAAATCTCGATAGTGACCTCTATTTAGACAGAAATTTGCCCATTCGCTCCCCCTCCAGCAGATGATAACCTGGGGTCCTATGAGTGCCAGAAATGCCCCCTGCAATGCTTTAGGTTACCCTCTATACCTTATCTTTCTCCTAGGAGGCAGAATGTTGATCCTCCCAGGTCAACTGCCTCTCGGGGTGAGAATATGAATGGTCTATTTTCCTGTATACTCTAGAAAGGTCTCGTATCTGGTCTTATTTAACTGCTGGGTTGTATTAAACTGTTTTATGAGATGTGGTGTCAGAGAGGGCTGCGGGTTGCTGAGTCCCTCTGGAAGCTGTCAGTTAATATGATCCGTGGGCTGTGATACTGAGCCAAGGAGGATCTTCTTCCGTGTCTTCCCCATTCGCAGACGCCCTCTGGACATTATAGGAGAAGCTACCCAGCCAATGTCATTAGCAGCGGCCGACTAGCCGCGCTGATCGTTTCTTCCCCAGGAAGGCTTGTGGGAAGCCATAATACCACAAAAGGTCCTACTTCCCTTAATTCAGCTTACTTCCCCCTTCCTGATGTCCTGCTGCTGAAGCAGGCAGAAAGTGTGCTGTCCCTTTAAGAATTGTGCCAGTCCTGTAAAGGCCATCAGAGCTGCCCTTGTGCTGTAGTCCTTTTTCTAAGGTTTTTTATTTTACTCCCCCTAGAATATGCAGGGATCTGAAAAATCTAGGCAGCTGGCTCACTTCTTGATGGTTTTTTTGGAGAGCACGGTGAACAAAAGGGCTCCATAACAGCGCTCCTCCACACTGCACTGCTCTTCAATGGAGCTCCATAGTAAGCGCTCCTCCCGTGCTGAGTGCTCGTCAATGGAGTAGCTAAGCCGTGCTGCAGGTCCGCCGTCGACGAGCGGCTGAGGTAATCTGATTGCCCGCTGCCGCCGGTTGCCTCATATATGATAATTTAAGCCCTTTTGCTTGCTCGTTGGAGTTCCTCATCCCTGCAGCACTTTGCCGAGCAGTGATTCGTCAACAAGTTGTCGCTGACAAGCTGCAGTCTCACCACCGACGAGTGGCTCAATTAGAATGCCACCAATGGGATAACAAGAAAAAATATGGGGAAAAGATACGGGGCTGCCAGCTGAGGGGAGATGTAGTCTCCCTAAGTCCTTGTGCCGTTTATTCTCTTGCGCGATCCTTCATAGGTAGTAAGCGCGGGATAACAAACACACACGCAGTTTCTGCCCAAAAGCTGAGGGGAAATGTATTCTCCCTAACTCCTCATACCGTTTACACCCTAGAAAGCGCGGGGAAAACAGCCTCATGAAGAGATGGGGCCCATCCTGTTCTGACCCCCTAAATATAGATGTTGCGGGTTACTGAGCACTCTGGGCCCGTTTCGATTCCTCGAATATCAAATCACTCCGGTGCCCGTTTTGATTCCCTGAGAAACACTTTCCATTGCACTAAATAGCATTTCGGGCCTAGTGCAGGATGTGCAGGAGAAAAACAACCTGGTGAAAATGGGGCCAGACTGTGCAGCTTGCAAGGCTGAGACTGCATTTCGGGCCTAGTGCAGGATGTACAGGGAAAAAAACAACCCAGTGAAAATGGGGCCAGACTGTGCAGCTTGCAAGGCTGAGACTGGCACCCACCCTGGGATTCCAACATACAGCAGTGATTTCTGATCCTCAGTGAAACAAAACTGCTTAACTTACAGTCTGCTGTCTTCAGCTCTGCCACATGGCAGAGCTCTGCTTGCAGAGTACCTGCCAGACTGAAGGCAGGAAGTAAACTGAGGAGAACAGGAAGTGGAGGGCTGGATGTCCCCTGCTGCAGAGGTCTATTTCCTGCCTGTGGATCAGCATCAGGAGGTACAGCCCAGCAGTAAGGAAGCCCGGAGACCAGCTTAGGAGAGAGAAAAATCAAAACTGCCATCATAGAGGCAACAGACCTTTGTGTGAAACAAATAAAGAAAACAAAGCGGAGTAAAAACACTATGGTTCTCAAAAGAAGTGGCAGGGAAGGTTAAGGAGAAAAAGGCTGCATTCAAAAAGTATATAAAAAATTCACAGAAGGAGTATGACAAGGAACTGTATCAATTAAAGCAGAAAGAAGTGGGGAAGGCAGTCAGAATAGCAAAGGCCCAAACCGAGGAAAAAATAGCCAACTCTGTCAAGAAGGGGCTAAAACCTTTATAGGTACATTAGGGAGAATAGAAAGGTTAAGGGAGGATAGTGAAGATTAATAAAAGGGAGGGAGGTGGGCAGAGGAGACAGTAAAAGGCAGAGATGTTGTATGAATACTTTGTTCAGTATTCACAAAAGAAGATGAGAAGGAGTTACCTAAACCAGACAATAGAAGCATTCTGGGTAGGGGGGTTGACACCAGTCCAGTCACAGAAGAAAGAGTCCTGAAAGAACTCCTAAAACTCAAAAGTGGACAAAGCAATGGGGCCTGACAAGATTCACCCCAGAATCCTAAAAGAACTAAGGGAGGACCTAGTGATACCACTGACCACGCTTTTTAACAAATCATGGCAGGATGGGGTGGTACCAGAGGACTGGGGGAAGGCAGATGTGATTCCCCTTCACAAAAGTGGGAGCAAGGCAGAAGCAGGAAACTACAGACCTGTAAGTTTGACCTCAGTGGTAGGGAAAATAATGGAATCACTTCTGAAAGAAAGAATTGTTGAGTACCTAGAGGCCAACGGGGCACAGGACCCAAAGCAATATGGATTTACAGCAGGAAGGTCATGTCAGACGAATCTAATTGATTTCTTTGACAGGGTGACCAAAGTAATAGACCAGGAAGGGGCTGTGGATATGGCCTATGTAGACTTTAGCAAGGCATCTGACACAGTCCCGCACAAAAGACTAATAATCAAGTTAGCCAGCCTGGGAGTGGGTCCCAGGGTGGTAGCCTGGGTAGCAAACTGGCTGCACAACAGGACACAGAAGGTAATAGTGAATTGAACACACTCCGAAGAAAGGGGGGTTACTAGTGGAGTACCTCAGGGCTCAGTACTGGGTCCAGTCCTCTTTAACGTCTTTATAGGTTACACTGCAGAGGGTCTGGAGGAAAGGTATGCCTTTTGCAAATGACACAAAGATCTGTAACAGAGTTGATACACAAGAGGGGTAGAAAGGATGAAAAGGACTTGGCAAGGTTGGAGGAATGGTCAGACATGTGGCAACTTAGATTCAATGCAAGTAATACACCTGGGAAACAAAAACCCAGGAGAAGAGTACACAATAGCAAGGAGGTACCAACAACAAAATGGAAAGGGACCTGGGGTAGATCATATCAGATGACCTAAAGGTGGGTAAGCAATGTGAGAAGTCGGTAAGGAGAGCCAGGGGATACTGGGATGCACAGGAAGGCATCACAAGTAGAAAAAGGGAAGTGGTAATCCCTCTGTACAGACAGTTAGTGAGACCCCATCTGGAGTACTGTGTGCAGTTTTGGAGACCTCATCTACGCAAGGACATAGACAGGATGGAAGCAGTCCAGAGGAGGGCAACTAAAATGGTACAGGGTCTACATCAGAAATCATATGAAGAGAGACTGAGAGAGCTTAATATGTATACCCTTGATGAAAGGAGAAACCGGGGGACATGATAGAAACTTTCAAGTACCTCAAGGGAATCAACAAAGTCCAGGAGGGTAGCATCTTTCAGAAAAAGAAATGTTTAAAAACAAGGGGGGACAATTTAAAGAGAGGGGGGACGGCTCAGGGGTAATGTGAGAAATTTTTTTTCCCATGGAGACAGTGGTGGATACAAGGAACCACCCTCCTGGGGAGGTTGTTGGGTCTAAAACAGTGGGGGAATTCAAACATGCATGGGACAGACATAAGGTAATTATAGTGGGGGGTTATAGGAAGTAGGCTGATGGTTAACTAGAATCTGCAGCTTACCCAGTAGGTAGGGAAATGGGCAGATTGGGTGGGCCAAGTGGTCCTTATCTGCTGTCAAAGGCTATATTAATTATGCTGTGACTGACCATTTATATACACACAAACACTCACACGTCTGGACTCTGAAAAAGCAACATCAAGCACTGTCAGAAGGTACATTAGCAAAGACAAGTCTAAGTGTACTGTGATAGGAGATTTTGTTTGTATTTATAACCTTGTTTTAAGTGGTTGTATGGTTTTGTGATATATTGTTCTGTATTTACAGCTTACATTTTTATCTATTTTTCTGTAAACTCTATTTTAAGAGACTACTTGGTGTGCCTTTGAAATTTTTTGACAAGTGAAGCCTATATGGTTAAAGTTGACACTGTGAGAAGCTTAAGGGTAATACCAAATTGAGAAAACGTAAGGTTTATTCTAAGGTCTTTCATAGAGTTTTTAAGGGTTCATTTTGTACACCCAGTTAGGTGCCCGTAGGCAAAAGATATCTGGCCCCACAAAGAGCAGCATTATCTGAGCCTGTACATTGGGTACACTAGCAAGAGGTTCACAGTTTGAATCCCTCCAGAACTTGAGACCAAAGGTTGATTCGAACCCACAAAACAGACAGCAGGGTTACCCTGTTCTGTTCCTGTTCACAATACTGCGCTCGGAGTTTGGCACTGTGGGAGCAGATGGCCTGATCTGCTGAGCGGAGTTGTGACACCCCTATTTACAGGATTCTCTTGCTTCCTACAGTATTTGTTTTCTCTTAGAGAAGCAAAGTATCTCTTTCCGCTTCCAGTTATTACTCACACATCACCCAGGAAAGTGGCTATTGGCTAAATCTTGACAACCCCCACCCATTCACACTATCTCGAAAGGCAGTTAATATCATGACAATTCATTTGCCTTTCTGGACAAATCATAATGCTAAGGGTTTCTTCAAATTAGTGGTAGTGTGATGCATTTCTCAAATGTCACTGTCCTCGAGCACTGTGGCAGAGTGTTGTCAGAGGGTGAAGAATGGCAGCCGTCTTGGAAGGAGTATTTATGTTATTTGGAGCTCTTGGCCATGGATTCTCTTATAGCTTCTAAGGTGTGCGATTCTGTCATTTAGATTACTTAGAACCCATCGCATCTGACAGAATACCTGCTCTAGACTCTACGCATCATGTTGATTGTTATGTATTAGTGCTTTGCCATGATCCCAGGGATTCCATAATGTCATTATACAGTATTTTATTTAAAGGGAGCAAGAGATACTGCAGTTCATCTGTAAACAGGTTAATTACACAAAAAGAAGAAAATTACTCTAGCATTCCTCTTAAGCAATCAGTTCTTTGTAAATACTTTTACCAGTAGTGTTTTGTTACTCTTAACTATGTACTAATCCACTGGTTGTCTCTTCCATGCTTACAAATGCTACAGGTAAAATACACAAACAAACTTGGTGCATTTATAAGTCTCCCATAAAAAAGATACAAATCAAAAGAGACAGACAAGTTAGGCTCTGGAGATAGGGCCAGTTGGTACCCATCAGTTATAAAGACAACCAACTAAAACAACTTTCTGTTAATTAAAAAGCAGAACAATGCAATTCAGATACTTTGAAATAAACAGCATTCAATTAATCATTTGTATGAAACTTATAGCATGTTCTAGGAATACTAGTCCATGTTAGTTTTACGTTTCACACTGCAAACTCTAATCTAACAGAATGTACAATGAAAAAAAAAAGATACAACGTTCCCCCAGCTCCCAAGTCCTTCAATAAAGTGCACAGAATGTCATTACAAGGCAGTCTTATGAAGCATACAAAGAGGCAGCTGCCTCCTACTCCACTTCACCTGGGTTTGAACACCAGCACCAGAACTGGACACACAAATCTCTTATTTTCATTTTTATTTCTCTATTGAACTTCTTCAATCCTGTTATTCACTGTAATATGTTACAATCTTGTCTCACAAGCTTTTATATTCCCACTCTATCAATTTCACTCCATTAAAAATACATCCTTCCATTCGTGCATAGATCTTTTTCAAATAAGCATGATATAAAGTCAAGTACAAATACCAGTGTAAGATAGAAAGTGCTTAGCAGTCACAAGAAATGTTCAAAACAAAATGGCAAATGCTTCAAAGATTAAGTATTTAGCTTAGTGCAGAGAGACTTTGTTTGCATCTGTGGTGGCGCCAGCTACTATCAGTTCAAAATTCTACATAGTCCTTTTTTGAATCTGCCTGGCGCCTCTTGAGTTTGTAGAATACTGTTCTTCATACCACTGGAACGTAAATAGTCTTTGGATGTTAGGATGAGTGAGCGCTAAGATAACTGTATGGGAGAAATCCAGCTGTGTCAACCATTGAGCCAGTAGCTAATTTATGTAAAACATCGGACTACACTAAGAAATTTGTTTAGCTCCAATGTCTGAATATATTGGTGAACCAATGAGCAATAAATAAAAAACAATCCTGCTATTTCAAAAAGCACTGTAACTTCGAACAAACCTTGAGCGAATTTCACATGCAGCGACTCATACTCAAAGGTATAACAGAATGCGAATTCCACATTTATTAAGTTGTACTTGAACTGATGGCTCCCACAGATGCAAATGAAGTCTTTCTCTGCACCAAGCTAAATACTTAATCTTTAGAGCATTTGCCATTTTTGCACCATTTCTTGTGAATCCTGAGCACTTGCTGTCTTGCATTGGTGGTATTTGCACTTTAACCTACTTAATTGAAAAGATCTATGCACAAATGGAATTTTTAAAGGAGTGAAACTGACAAATGACAATGCGGGAATATAAAAGTTTCTAATGCAAGATTTCAACATGTTACAGACAGTGAATAACAGGACAGGATGATTTAATACTAAAGAATGATAGATACACAATGGGGAAGGGAGATGAAAAAAAAAAAAAAAAAGGTAGTCAAACTGTAGTCACAACTAAGGAAATATCCATCCCTGCAACGGCACTGACTGTCATGAAGTAGTGAGGCTGCAGACTAAATCTGATATATAAATAAATAGAGAACAGTGCATGGGCAACCAGTCTATTGTGCCACAGAGGGGTTCCGATTACCTCAAATCTCGAGAGCGAAGCTAGAGAGGTCCTAGGTAATCTGAACCCCGAGGTGGCACAATAGGCTGGTTGGGAATGTGGTTGCCCGTGAACCTAAATTTTTTTTTTTTTTTTTTACAATGTATAGTTTCCGATTAGGTATTTACATTTTTTTTTTTATTTTTAAAATGCGAAAAAAAAAAAAAAAAGGTTTGCTGCTCCGTCGTGCTCGTCAAGTTAGGGCTGCTTGCTGGGTATTGTGCGTGGTTGCTAGGGAGCAGAGACGTTGTGTTGGATGTGTAGCCTTCTATTGGCTATCAAGTCGTGTGGGAGGAATGTTCAACAAAAATAAAATGGCAGCAGTAGTTCTCGCTAAGCGAGAGAGAGGGTTGGGATTGGTTTCTTTTTTTTTAAACTAAATCTATCTGGTTGGTCCTGCAACTTGAAAGACTCCAGTGACGCTGCTTGTACTGCCGCGGCCGGAGTGTGGAGCCTGCCGTTTTCAGCAGAGTACAGATAAGCGACTAAGCATGTGGAACCTCTAGAGGTTTTCTAAATGTTGTTCTGCTGCAGTAGGGAACAATCATGTTCCATGACCTTTTGAACTGCAGCAGAACAACATTTTGAGAACCTCTGGTTTCTGCACAGTGAAGGGTCCACTATAAAGTAGTACATACTCTCTAGATGCCTGGGGCTGGTATCATCATAATTGCTCTCCACGGTCAAACTGTCACGCCAACACTAGTCACTCAGGGTTCCAGGTTCAGGGAAGTTGGGTCGGGTTTGGACCAGATGGCCTCTTAGACTCTTTCTCTCTCTAAGGCTTGCCTTGCCGCAGAAGACAGACCACACGCAGGGGTCAGGGGCACAGGATGGGCAGGCACAGCACCTCTCTCGATCTTCTTCATTCTAACGGAAAGTACAGGAACAAATCTCTGGACCAGTGAGCTGCTCCTAACTCTGTTACTGAGATGGCAATTACTTTTGAACAGAGAGGGAAAACTGGGCGGGCGGTCCATGAAGAATGAAGCACTGTCTGGCAGCAAAGAAGACCTGAAATAAGCATGTGTCAATGCCAAATGTTTGCTTGCTAGCATTAGTAATGTAGGAGTTAAAGAGCTGCATAATAGGAATGGCAGTGAAGTATTGAACTGAAGCCAACCCCACCACCACCCTGCAGAGACCGACAGGTATTGGGGTGTGCCTTTGGGGGATCAGGCATAATGGCCACGCCATTTCACCACACCCTATCCTGCAGACACCTACAAGTGTCACTGTGTGCCTTGAGGTCTTTGGTCCTTATGCTCACCCCATTCCATCAGGAAATACGGTGAGATGGGTGCAGTATAGGAGAATGGGGTAAACTTTGGGGCCGAAGAATCCAAGGCACGCCGATGCCTGTCACTGGCTGCAGGGTGTGGGTGGAATGGTATGAGTATTACAGGCGACAATCCCATGTCACACCCTGATGCCTCTCAATCTCTACAGGGTGGGGCATTATGGTCTGAAACCCTAATGCCCCAGGCGTTCATTGGTATTTTCACTCCAATTTTCACAAGATAGCAATATCAGTTCATTAGCCAAGCTGATTTTGCACAGCGACTTACGCCATTTGGCACCATAGGTGCGAAACACATTCGAACAGGATGTGAAAATGGCAGCTATACTATTCATGAGGAGGTGTAAAATGTCAATGTTGAAAATCTGGAGGAAAATATATAAAAAAACAACGTTAGTTATCATGAGCGTGCGTAGAAACTGTAATTAGTTTGGGGACTGTTTACAGCAGATTGTCAACACAGGTATTTTGGGACATCCGCTCATGAACAGTGTTACTGTGATTTTCATAATCTGTCCCGAATACTGATTTCCCACAGCGACCATGCATTTCTACACCGGAAGTGCGAAAACACATTTCAGCAAGGGTGTGCAAAACGACAGCTGTACTGTTTACAAATTTGTGAACTTACGAGGGTGCATGGAAACTGCGCAATGTACATTTCTGACAGTCATTTTATGGACTTTTGTCACCAAATTTCCAACATAGCCATTTAAGACCTCTGCTCATGAACAGTGTCACAGTGATTTTCTTAATATGTCCTGAATATTGATTTCGCACACCAAGCGCACCATTGTGCGCTACTTGTGCGACAAAACACATTTTGGGCGAGAGGTGAAAACTGACAGCTGTACTGCTCATAAGGAGGTGTGGTAAAATGGCAATGTTGAAAATCTGGAGTGAAAATATTAAAAATTTGTGAAGTTACGAGCGTGTGTAGGAACTGCGCAATGCATGTTGTAATACAGTCATTTTGGGAATTTTTTTCACCAAATTTTCAACATAGGGTTTTAGGGGACCTACCTCATGAACTGTGACACTGTCATTTTGTTACCCACCCCCATTTATGCCATTATACAGCTTACTGCCATTTCTTCAGTTTGCGGTCGGCTTTGAAGAGTGCAGACGTGTTCCCGGTCCACCAAAGGTCATCGCACTGGCCTCTTGAGGTAAATATGGGGTGGAGGAGTGGGTGCGCAGATGGTGGGCGCAGATTGGGGGAGGGACTGTTTTTTCTACCAGGGCTTTTTTCTGTTTGCCCTTTTCAGGAAGATGACGCTGGAATTTTGCCACACTGGGGTGGGCTCCAGCGTGGCATCTGGAAGGTTGTTTGGAGGCCAGTAGAGGCCAAGGGGTCTGGGCACCTGTTGGCCATACAAATGGGCGTACTGTTGCCACGTTGGGTGGGCTTCCAGGCGTGGCAGTTAGGTTTTGGGGGCCAGTGGAGCAGATGGGGATTGGGTACCTCTGTTGGCCACATGGTCGTTGGACTGTTACCAGGCTGGGGTGGGATTCCAGCATGGCAACTGGAAGTCAGTTTTTGGGGGAAGTCAGCGGAGCTGAAGGGATTAGGCACCCCCATCAGCCATACGGTGTGCAGATGAGTGCATAAGCACACTGGGGTGGGAGTCCCAGCATGCTAGCAGGTGTTCCGGTGTGGGGGGGGGGAGAACCGTCTGACAGTTCAGAAGTGTGACGTGCAGGCAATTTGAATACTGCCAAACTCCCTACACGTTACCACCATTGATTGTAGCGGTTTTTCACTTTCAACTGTACGCCACTGCATCTGAACTGCTGTCATAGACAGCTCCGACGTGTACTGGTGCAATGAGCCAGCGCCTGCAAAACGGAGCAGGGCATTGGAAACGGAGTGGCTCACCTACGAAAACTCGTATGGTGGCACTATGTTTCTTGCACGTGTACAAGCAAATATAAAAATAAGTAACCCTAATGTTTGCCCTTTTGAAGACCGCACTCTGCACCCCAGTGTTGACCACTTACCCCCACCCTACACCACTGACCGATTTAGCTTGGGATCGAGACTCTTGACCCTAAAGCTATTGGTGCAGACCCGTCACATCTTGGCTGCACGTCTCTCGAATCTCGTGTCTAAACTGTCACGGAGTGAAGGCGTGACAGGGGAGAGGGGCTGCCGAACGGCTGGCTGTGAAGTGTTAAACTGTGCACGCACCTTCCGAACTTCGTTGCGCAGGCGGTTGTATTACAAAGGAGTGCATTATCCGTCTGCGGTGGCACCGGCGCCCCTCGGGGGACAACAAAGGAACTGGCACAGGGCCAGCACAACCCGCAAGGTGCATTTCCTCCCCAGTCCCAGCCTCCCCACAGTTTGTTTGAATGCTGCTACCCTCTAAAAGAAGCACACAATTTATGCCTTCAGCTCAATCGGAAACAAAAGCGTGTTTAAAAAAAAAAAAAAAAAAACCTGTTTGACGGCACCCTAGGCAGATGCCGAGTTAGGCGGCCCCCACAAACCCCAGCCCCAACCCCAACCCACACACAGCCAGTTCTGCAACAGTAGCGCAGCAGAACACCCTGGTCTGCAAAACCACGCTGGTGCACCAAAATGAAGATGTATAAGTATGTAATAAGCAGAAAAAGAACATTAGAAAATAAACAGCAAACAGTAATAAGTACGCGTAACTGACTTGCAACTCCGCTTTCACGCGTGGAACAAGAAAGAAACGAAACACCTTACCGGTTCAGTCCTGCACCTTCTCAGCTTGCTAAGTGCGCATGCTCAGTGGGTGCCGGTGAGATACAGCGCCGTAATTAGCTAACACAACTGTCAGTCATCTGCCCCTACCAATAGGTTGCGAAGCCGAACTACTAGGGTCTGTTGCATAGACTTCTGGGAAACGTAGTCTTCGTGTAGGTGTCATAACTGTTCCTTGGACAAGTGGTTTGCGAGTTTTTGTGTGACCTGCGTCAGTCAGGATATGGCAGCAAAGAGAAACATCGAACTACTAATGGAAGAGGCCACTTGTCCGATCTGTCTAGATTTTTTCAAATTTCCGGTCACTATAGAGTGTGGCCATAATTTCTGCCAAGCCTGCATCAGGTATCCGAGCACGTGTCCCGAGTGTCGAGCTGCGATCTGTCAGAGGGCCCAGGAGAACAGAAAACTGGCTAATATAACTGAACTTGCTAAAAGTCTGCATGAACATCATGAGAAAGCAGTGAAGGGCAGCAGGTGTGAGAAACACTGGTAGCCGCTGCAGTTGTTCTCACGAGCCTGATGGGAGCTCCTCTGTGTGGTCTGCAGCCAGTCCCTTGAACATAAGGGTCATGGCATGATTCCACGGAGGAGGCAGTCGAGGTGTACAAGGTAGGGATGTACACCTACTGTTGAAGTTAACACGTTGTTGCTGATTTAGAATATTTTGTAACATTAACTTAAAGAGCAGGTACCTACTGTCAGGCACCCAGCCCTCCCTCAAACATATATAATAGTGGACCTGCTCCACTGTTCAGGGTATGAAAACTTTACCCGCTTCCCTAGGGTAAAAGTTATAGCACCCTGAATTTGCACCTCCCTAAAAACAGAGCCATGTCTGACACGCTCCAAGGCAGGTACCCCAGGCTGCTTGTGTATGCTCCTTAGATCTATAACGGTGCCATTTTATCAGTGATGTTTAGTACTATTTAGAGTTGCCACTTGGAACAATGAAAGTGACCGTTCCAGTAAATAGGGATTGTTACTCCAGCGGCAGCTTTGTTCGTCTACATGACACCACTAAATAGTATTAAAGAGCAGGTACCTACTGTCAGACACCCTGCTCCCCTCAAACACATATAATAGTAGATCTGCTCTACTGTTGAGGGCCATTAAAAATTCAATGCACTTCCCTCTGGTTAAAAAGTTATAGCACCCCAAAGTTGCACCCACATAAAAACAAAGCCTTTTGTAATGTCAGAACATGAAGGCTGCTTGTGTGTGCTCCATAGCTCTATAATGGTGCCATTTGTCAGTGATGTTTAGTTCTATTTAGAGTTGCCACTTGGAACAATGAAAGTGTAATGCCCCAAAGGTGGTCATTCCAGAAATAATTAAAAATAATTAAATGAACGCAGAACATACAGGTGCTTAGAGTACCTGCTGCAGGAGTAGGCAGCAGGGTACTGTACGAAGGGGCCCCTAGACATAAAAGTCATCTCCCTACACACACAAATCACTGTAAATAATAGAAAAGTGCCTTGTGCACTTACAAGTCAAAAGACAGAAAAAAAGCATTCCATGTCATAATGGCCTGGATGGAACGCTGTGCTGAGTGGCTCATGCATAGCATTCCAATCCAGCCATTCCAGAATTCAGACTGTTTTTAACTTTTGAATTGAATTCCAGTAGTTCAGTTGATCCTGGGCAGTGGTTGAGGAGACAGGACACAGAAGTCAAGGGACAGTTTAGGGCTTACCTTGTGTTGAAGCCGTCCCTCTGGGCTTGCTGTGGTCCTGTGCTGCCTCCCCTGCCTGAAGACTCCTTGCCCCGCGTTAGTTTGGCGGTCTGTGGTTCCATCAGGGCACCAGAAGAAAAGAAACCGTCCGTTTGCCGCGTTTTGGGCTTAATTGCCCCTTCGTTTATTTATTTTACCCCTTCCCCGTGTTTTAAAAGTATATCCGGTCCCACGCCCGGCGAGGAGAAGCGTCAGACGCCGAATTCCTGTCGGGCCTTCCGCTCCCTAGTCGTCCCCCCAGTCGCCTGTCCGCTTTCTCCTCCCTCTGCCAGCATCCCTCCCGCCTCCCGGTTGCCTCCTTCCTTCCCGGAGACTGCAGAAGCGGTGAGTCGGCAGCAGCACCGCGTTAATGCTGACCGCCCAGTTTTCAAGGAACTGTATTTTTGAATTAAGCGCATTAGGCGCTTCGCATAGGACCGTAGCCGCTGGAAGCCTATCGGGTCGTTAGGACCCGTGAATTTTAATATTCATTAAGGGCCGGGATTAGCGACACCCCAGAGGTGGGGCCAGGAAGCAAGGCCTTTATAGCGGCCGATGAATATTAATGACGGGGGCGGAGCGGAGGCGGGATTTGCTGCACTGAATGACAGCAGGCACTGGGAGCCTGCAGATTTAAAGGGGCAATACATTTAAAAGGGCGATTCCTGCCCATATATAAAGGTAGGGCATTAGGCCCGAGGTAAAGCCTGGTACTACAGGGAGGCCCTGGCCTAGCGTAATAGGGCAAGCCAGCCTAGTGGTACTACAGGGAGGCCCCGGCCTAGCGTAATAGGGCAAGCCAGCCTAGTGGTACTACAGGGAGGCCCTGGCCTAGCGTAATAGGGCAAGCCAGCCTAGTGGTACTACAGGGAGGCCCCGGCCTAGCGTAATAGGGCAAGCCAGCCTAGTGGTACTTAAGGGAGGCCCCGGCCTAGCGTAATAGGGCAAGCCAGCCTAGTGGTACTAAAGGGAGGCCCCAGCCTAGCGGAATAGGGCAGGCTCAAGCTAATGTAGGGCTTCAGGCCCGAGGTAAAGGTAGGGCATTAGGCCCGAGGTAAAGCCTGGTCCAAAGGGAGGCCCCGGCCTAGCAGAATAGGGAAATCCAGCCTAGTGGTACTAAAGGGAGGCCCCGGCCACAACGTACAGTAAGGGATCCTATCCCAGAATACCCTACCTATAGCAGTTCATTTTAGACTGTTCTATTTGCCTATACTGTGAAATTACTGTGATTACTGTACTGCTTATGCTGAACTGTTGTCCTAAGTACCTGAACTATTGTCTGAAGTATCTGAACTATTGCTCTAAGCACCTGGACATTGGCCCTTATCAGTAACAATTACCCCTGAAGTTATAATTTGCCCTTCCCCGGCAAATTATTGTACTATTCCACAGTTCTTTGGGCAGGGCATTCTTCAGTTATATGTTTACTACTGTATGAAGACAGTCTCAGTCTTCTACCACACTGCAGTCTCCTAGTGTGGTCTGTTACACCACGTGCTCAGAATCAGTCTCTACTCAGAGGAAGACATTCTTCCAGCATTCTTCACTCCAGGAAGATCCAACTTATCTGGTTCGTTCGTGTCGTCCGCCGAAGTCGAAGTCCGTCGTCAGTTGTACCAGTCATACCCGCCGTTTTCTTGTTTTCACAGCTTGAAATGTCCGCGAAACGCATCACGACAGCTGTGCCAGTGTCGCTCCATTTGGTTCCTGCTCCAGATGTCTCAGTTGGTCGCCTCTACAGAAGAGAGAGCTCATCTTGAGAACCTGTTCTGGCGTCCCCACCTGGCCGTCACGAAAGTCAGTCCGTCGAAGCCCAGTCCGGGACGCCATTCGCCGCTTTCTTTGTTTTGTGTTAGTTCCTGACCTGAGGATTGCAGATTCAACCATCATCTCTTCAGATTCCTATGGTTTCTGGTCCTGTCAGAGTTCCTTCCGAGTCCAGCTGGCCCTTGGAGTGCAGCAGCATCAGTCGGATCGTGGTAGTCCTCCATTGGATTCATCGCCACGCAGATCTTGGTCTTTCTTCATCCTTGGCAACCCTAAAAGTGGGTTTTGGCTGAGGAACCTCTTGCTTCAGTGTGTGTTATTTCAGGAACCAGTTGCTTTTCTACATCCGCAGCCTCGGAGAGAGTGGGCTTTGCAAGATATATGGTCTGTTTACAAACCTCTCACCACCCCAGTGGCCTTATCTAGGTCCTTGCTGGGAATTGAGATTAGGTTCCACAGTTCTGTTTTATTTCCCTTGTAGCTACCAACGAAGAATGACGGTGTACACGAAGACGCCGGATCTCTGGACCTTTGTAAAATTCTGGACTCTTTGTAGTTGTATGATGCTGATCACCCTAATGTAGTGCTGAGTAGCCTAAGACTGGGTTCTTGTTTAGAGTATAGAGTACAGTATAAAATAGTACTAGAATAAGAGTGGCAGTAGGCCTGCAGTTTATATTTGCTGAGGTAACCATAAAAGTGGTAGATCAAAAGTGTTTCAGCATCCTTGTTATAATCTGCCCTATTGTTAATCGGGCATCCCCCTACTCCTTCTTGTGACTGTGTCTGTCTACCCCCTTGGTTCCAAATAAAACGCCCGTCCTGCGGGCATTTAAAATTACTAAGTTGACTCCTGCCTCCTTGTCTGATAGCAGTTATCCTATCCTAAAAAATAATTCGACCTCTGGTGCCCCGCCATCTCTTTTCACCACCTTAGAGTAGAGCGCACTCATCATACAACATCACCTTCTTGAGAGCACCGCATAAGAGCATCACAAAAGTGACCTCTCCAGTAAATAGGGACTGCTACTTCAGTGGCGGCTTTGATTTTTCTACATGGCACCTCTAAATAGTACTAAATGTCATGGATCTATCACATACATACAGATTAATGGCATGCACTCTCAGTATTCATTTTCTGACATCACAAAAGGGGGCTGGGGTGTGTCAGACAAGGCTTTGTTTTTATGGGGGTGCAAATTTGGGGCCCTGTAACTTTTTAACCAGAGGGAACACATAGAATTTTTAATACCCTTCAACAGTAGAGTGGGTCTGCTGTTTTATATGTTTGAGGGGAGCTGGGTGCCTGATAGTAGGTACCTACTCTTTAACTCGACAGTTTTTTTTTTTCCCATTCCCAACCATCCACTCCTTCAGGTCACCTAGGAACCCCGCCGGCACACTGCCCCCGCTGCCAACCACCACCCCATATTGCAGCCCCTCAGGCAACCTGACATATCCCTTTGGACACTCCCCCCCCCGAGGGGTTAGGTGCTGGTGGGGCTGGCCGGTGCTTACTTACTTGGCCCAGGTTGACCGGGCCATCTAGGGCTTTGTGGTGGCGGGGGGCCGGCAGCCGTCATCCAGCCGGCTGGGGGGCCATTTTTCTGCTTTTCTTCCGGGGGAGCGCAGCATCTGGGATGTCTAGACAAGAGCTGAAGTTCTTGCGCTCCCTATGCAGCCTGAGCTGACATACTACCATGCCTCCAACCTCGCCAGAGCTTGGCAGACACTGGGCCTTAGACCCCCTCCCCCTGGGAGGTGGCGAGCCGTCATGGGACGCTTGAGCCTTCTTCCCCCATCTGGACCTCCAACACCCGGGTCCGTTCCTAAACCTGGATCGTCGGCGTTGCAAACGGAAATCAAACTGCTGCGCCGGCGGGCCAGCCTAGTCAACAGTTTTAAAAGACTTTGGTGACTGGGCAAGGCTCACTGGGCACAAGTACCTATTTTCAAGGTTTACCCATGTCCCCCCCATTAGAATTCCCTTCTTCCTCTCCTGCCGTACCCCTTCCATTTCCACTGATTTTTCTGCACACGCTTTCTATCACTTCTTCACCACCACTGAAAATCCAGCTTTCCCTTTCTTTGTATCTTGCTTCCTGGTGAACTTCCCTTACTTTCTACACAGTTCTCCCTCCTTACCCTCCTTCTGTCCCTTCTGCATCGTATTAGTGGTTTCTAGGACATAGGGCCGCTCCAGGACAATAACTCTCTTGGGCTGCTGTAACTCTCATCACCCCCTGTTTTTGGTCTACTCATCCTCCCTAACCCTTCGTTTGGCTTTCAGCCTTTATATCCTGACAAGGTCTTCCCTTGGCTGCTCATTCACTGTATGTAAAGTTTGGTACCGAGGTAACTGCTGAATCCTTAGAAACTTTTACATTCTCATTTGTGTCATGTCATTTGTCGGAACCCTGTTGCACTTAATTTGTATTTTTTTTTCTGTCCTCACAGTTGTACTCTGTAACCAACTCCCATTTGTTATTGAACCCTCATATTGTCCTTGTTCTCTCTCATGTTTTGACATGGAGCCTTTGTAAACGAGCCTGGCTCAAAGGTTGTAATTCCGAGATTTCAATAAATAAAATGCCCTGGAGCACTGGCAGTGACTTACTCAGGCTAACACAGTATGCAAGTGGAGGTTGTGGGAATCCAAACCCACGTACATCAAGCTTATTCAGAACCTTCTTCCATCCTTACCTGCTGAGCGAAGTGCCAGCGGCGCTTCATTCACCTTTCAATATACCATCATCTGCACTTTAGAGAGTACTAATTGTCAGAAATTTCCACATGCCTCCCCACCAGTAGCTTGCCTGCACTGGAATTTAAAGAGCTACTTGTTACAGATGTACTCCAGGGGTCAGGTCCTCTGCTTCCATAATGCCCAACCTCTAAGTGCAGTATGTGAACAGGAGACAAACAGGGAAACCCTCCTGTCTGTTTTAGGTCCGTGCAACTACCAGTCTCGAGTCCTGGGATCAAATATGAACCCTTTTTAGCGAACACACCCAGGTAACAGGTACAGACCTCTTAGGAGAAAGTAGTGCAATACATAACCCAGTAGGCACACAACCTGGTTCACAGTCCTCCTTCTGACTCAGTTGAGATCTAGATACCCGGTCAACAAAAACTAAATAAATAAAATAGATATTTCCTTACCTTGCTGCATATGGTGACACACTATAAGCCCTTTAGCAATTATGTCAGAATTATCAACACTGTTCCAGCATTCACACTGAAAATAAGAAACTGGCTCAGGCAGGATTTCAAGAAATACAGAGTTTACTAACATTAAAAGTAGAAAGTAAAATACAGAACACAGAAAATATAACATTAATGATACAGTCAGAAAAATAAATGGACAATTTTGAGCAAACTGCCTTTTATTAAGTAACTGATCCTGCCACAGTTTCAGTTGCTAAACAGTGGTGCTGAAATTACATAATTTTGGTAGAAGTGCTTAAGTCCAGAACACAAGTGGGCTAAGATTTGCAAAGTTGGAACAGGAATGTATCCTTTTAGGAGTCCAAAATAAAAGAGTAAAATGTTCCCTCAGCAATTTGACAGTATCGGGGGGGAGAGAATCTAGCTAAACTCAAGCACTGGTCTGCGGAGTGGCAGTTGGGGTTTAATGCTAAGAAGTGCAAGGTCCTGCACCTTGGAGCCAGAAATCCCAGGAACAGCTACTGGCTGGGGGGAGTGCAGGTAATGGCTTCAGAGCTCCCCCAGCTTGTGAGGTCACAGCTCTGTGGTGATGCTGGCTGTGGGATCACTCTCATTCCTGCATACTGAATTAGTCACATGCCACTGCACACTGCTAAACATTCCAATTAAAATATATATATATATATATATATATATATATATATATATATATATATATATTCTTTTTAATTAGTGAGCCACAGAGCATGAATTATGGCAGGACAGAATATCCCTTTGATCTCTCAGAACAACATCTTGCAAAACACCCCGCTTATCTGTCAGAATTTCACAGGTAGCATGTAGAGTTGGCTTACCTCCTGATGTTGTAAAATGCAATATTTTATAATAGGTTTCCTAGGTTCAAAGTAGTGGCTGGTTTATAACCTGTTACAACCTAGTGTATAGCTGCTAACACAGGCTTCTGACAGGTAAGTGTCAAAAGGAAGCTCTTAATTTATCCACGGGGTCAGTTGGTTCAAAAAATCTGGGTGTGAGGAGGTTAGAGAAGTGTTCTGAAAGGCATCTGGGGAGGCGACGCCTGGTCAGTCAGGGCATCCAAAGCAGAAAAGGAGCTGAAGTTGGCTCGGGATCGGGGGGGAGGGGTTCTTTAAATACATGAGGGAGAAGAGGAGTTGTAGGGATGACATCGTAGGAATCAAGAGAGAGGGAGGATGGGCGGAACAAGGGGAAGATCAGGCAGAGGCATTCAGTATTTCTGCTCGATGTTCACAAAAGAAAGGGCTGGTCCAATACCGCAGGGGAAAGGGAGCAAGGGTGGAGGGGGGACATAGATAACAGACGAGGTCATCCAAGAGCTGTTTAATACAGGTTGGTATATCTCTTTAAGCCGGCTGAGCAGGAGAGGGATCTGGGGACTGTAATATCAAGCAACCTTAAGTTGGGTAACCAATGCAGCAAAGCGGTGGGCTAGGCAAATAGAATGTTGGCATGCATTGGGAGGGGTATAACTAGCAGAAGGCGGGAAGTACTGATGCCTCTTTATGAAAGCATTGTGAGGCCTCACCTGGAGTATGGGGTCCAGTTCTGGAGACCGCACCTACGCAAGGCCGTAGATGGGATAGAGAGGGTTCAGAGAAGGGCAACCAAGATGGTGTACAGTATGCAGGGGAAGACACATGAGGAGAGGTGGAGGGAATTGGATCTGTACCCGTTGGAGACTAGAAGGGAGAGGGCAGACAGATAAAAACGTTTAAGTATATGAAGGGGATTAATAAGGTGAGGGAAGGGGAGCTTATTTGCAAGGAAAATGGGGGCTAAAACTAGGTGGTGTAGTCTAAGATTAAAAGAAGAAAGATTTAGAGGCACTATCAGGGGGCATTACTTCACGGAGAGGGTGGTAGATGCTTGGAATAAAAACATAGACCAGCCCACCTAGTCTGCCCATTTCTCTACTTGGTTTGGCAATCCTTGCTGTTAACTGGACTGCCCTTCCCCTGTTCTGCTGTACAGCAGGGTGCCTTTATGCTTATCCTGTGTACTTTTGAATCCCTGTACTGTTTTCACTTCCACCACCTCCACTGGTAGGCTGTTCCACGGATCCACCACCCTCTCTGTGATTCCTAGCATTCCCCCAAGCCCCCCTCCCTACAGCCTCATGTTATGTCCCCTTGTCCTTGTGCACTTTTTTCTCCGAAATATGCTCCCCTTCTGTACCGTTTATTCCTCTAAAGTATTTGAAAGTCTCTATCATATCCCGTCTCTCCCTTTTCTCTTCCATTGAAAAGCTGTTTAGTTTCTTGAGTCTTTTCTTATAAAGTTTGTGGTGCAGTCCATGTATAATTTGTGTTGCTCTTCTCTGGACTGCTTCCATTCTGTCTATGTCCTTCCTGAGGTGCGGTCTCCAGAACTGGACACAGTATTCCAAATGAGGCCTCACCAGTGCCCTATACAGTGGCATCACCACGTCACTCCTCTTACTGGTTGTGCCCCTTCCTATGCACCCGAGTATTCTGTTTGCTTTCCCCACTGCTTTTTCTCATTGTTTGGATGATTTCAGGTTATCGGATATGACAACCCCCAAGTGTCTCTCTTGACTTGTGGTAGCTAGATCCTGCCCCCCCCCCCACATCCTATATTCCTCTCTTGGGTTTCTGTGTCCCAGGTGCATTATCTTGCACTTCTTAGCATTGAAACCCAACTGCCAAACCCTTGACCATTCCTCAAAGTAGTCTTGGGTCATTTCTGTTTTTATCTAGCCCCTCCTGTGTGTCAACTCTGTTAAAGATCTTGGTGTCCTCTGCGACAGGCATACAACCAGAGGAAGTGATGGGGGCTAAAATGGTGTAGGAATTCAAGAGGCATGAGACAGACATAAGGGGTTGGCAAGTGGGGGAAGAGGGAGTCATTTGACGTAGTTTACGCTTGGGGAGGGGGCAGACTCGATGGGCCAGATGGTACTTTTCTGCCGTCAGATTTCTATAAATATATGAATCAATGAACACTCAAATACACAAACCCGCCTGCTCTCATATGTCACCCCAGCCTCGCGTCACCATTTTCCAGCCACTGATGTCCACCGACTTTGGAAACTATTCAGTGCTTGGGCGAGGGAGGGGGTGTTGGGAGGGAGGGCAGATCTCCGCACTTGCAACCCTGCCTTTAATGCTTCTAGTTGCTGCATGGGATGAATGAGTTGGGTTGCGACTCGCTGGAGCACAAAGTCAGTGTTACATAGAAACATAGAAGCTGATGGCAGACAAGGACCGCAAGGCCCATCCAGTCTGCCCATTTTTTTTTCTACCTCATGAATGTGTCATCGGCCTTTGCTCTGTCAATGGCCTGTCTAGTCATACTCATCTCTGTTGCTCCCTTATGTCTATCCCATGCCTGTTTGAAGCCCTGCACTGTATTCATATCCACCACTTCCTGAGGTAGGCCGTTTCATGCATCCACCACCCTTTCTGTGAAAAAGAACATCCTCACATTACCCCTTAATTGGCTTCCCTCTAATCTCATGCTGTGTCTTCTTGTCCTGCTATTTTTCTTATGTTGAAACATGTTAGACTCTTTCACCTTGTTAATTCCCTTTAGGTATTTGAATGTTTTGATCATATCACCTCTCTCCCTCCTTTGCTCTAGGGTATACATATTGAGCACCATTAATCTGTCCTCATATGTTTTCTGATGCAGTCCTTGCACCATTTTGGTTGCCCTTCTATTGACTGCCCTCAATTTGGTTAATGCCTTGTGAAGGTGTGGCCTCCAGTACTGCACACAGTACTCCAGATGGGGCCTAACCAGTGTCTTGTAAAGAGGGATTATTATCTCCCTCTTCCGACGTGTGTGATACCCCTACTAATACACCCTAACATACCCCTAGCCTTACCTACTGCTTTAGTGGTCTGCTTGGATAATTTCAGGTCATCGGTGATGATGACACCCAAGTTTCTTTCTTCCCTTGTGACTGCCAGCAACTCCCCTCCCAGCCTATAGGTGGCTTCAGGGTTTCTCTTCCCTATGTGTATGATCTTGCACTTTATTGCATTAAACCCCAGTTGCCACTCTTCTGACCATGTTGCTAGTTTATCCAGATCTCTTCCCTGTTATCCCCTTTGTTCCATTACTGCCTCCTGATTTTCTGGAGCGGTGATGGAGGGAAGGGCTCCAAATTGAGACTGAGCTCTTTGTTCTGGGGTCCAGGGGCACTCGGGCAGTCATGGGGGGAGTGGAGGACAGCAGTTCAGCTACTGCTGCTCTGTCCGTGCTGCTCTTAGTTGCTTTATGTTAGGTGGAAGCTCGTTCTCGATATGGGATGCATTCGATCTGAATGTTGCCCATATGTGGAGTTTACCTTTGGAATTTGAAAGTCTCTATATCACATGTCTCTGTGTTCTTGGAATTTGACTAAGGAGGAAGATGATAAAAGTGTGCTGGAGTTTCCAAACTTGATTTTTAGTAATAAAAAAATTGCGGATCAGAGTCGATCTGAGCCCTCTACAAGCCAGTGAAACACCTGCAGATACGATGACCTCACGTATAAGTCTTTAGTGCCTTTTCCTGGCACTACTCTACTTATACTCGAGTATATATGGCATTTATTTATGAATAGTTGTATCTGAAAGATTAAAAAAAAAGACCGAATTATGTTCTAAAGCTGGGGAAAAAACTGATTCGCTACAATGGTTTTAACAAATGAGGTTAAATTATTTTGATTTTTGTCCCAAACTTGTAGACTGTTGTTGTTATTAACTTGTTTCTATATGTTAGATGTCAAGGGCTCCAGGTCTTGTAATGTAATCTGCAAATGTTAACCTTTTCTGTGAATGTTTATCCCTTTCTTTATGTAAACTGTTGTTGAGGGAGTTGAACATGTAATCGCCGGACGAGAGGAGGGGTAGGGGGATATGACTGAAACCTTCAAGTACATGAAAGAAATAAACAAAACAGGTACGGAGGGGCTGTTCAGAGTAAGGGAGGGGAGGGACACCTGGGGCCTCATGATATGAGGCTGGAGGGAGGAAAGTTCAGGAGGGAGATGAGGAGACACTTTTTTACAGAGAGGGTGGTAGCTGGGAGGAATGCATTACTGGCAGAAGTCGTATCCAGTAGAACAGTACGCTGCTTCAAAAGGGGCAGAGACAGGGCAAGGGGGAGAATCAAGGGGAGGGAGGGCCGGCCAACTGCCGAATAAGGGGTGCTAGCTGCACATTCGAGCAGACTTTTTATTTAAATTTGTGTTTTATTGATTTTATGATGTAACAGTCCAGACTATAATACATTAAAATACAGGCCGGGAGACACGCCAGTCTCCACAATGGGTGTACAGGGAAATTACAATCGCAGAATACCCAATTGGGTAAGAGATCAACAAGTCCATACAGTGCATGTCACTGCCAGAGATTTTATTAATATCGGAGTAAAGTTGGGTTTTAGTATGATGTAGACCATTGATCCTGTCACCTTCTGAAAATAAAACAAATTATACTAAGTGCCACCATAATAAACCCCATGCAGAACTTCAAGAGTGTGACGGGGCCGATTGGCTGTACATTTATGGAAAGGCAATAAAACGATTCCTTGGTCTCAGTTAAGCTATACATTCTGTCCCATCTCTCTAGGTAAGGTAAGGCAAGGCAGCCTACCACGTGGGAAATCGGGGTATTTTTACAGGCTATGGTTTAAGTTCCCGAACAGAGCAGTGCCCGTAGACTCCATCTATTAATATTGCCATAAAACTAGCTCCATTTAAAAGAAACATTTTTAGATCTGTACTTGGAGCAGCATTTAACATTAGTAAACATTCTTCATTTATCAGAAATTTTGTATGGGCACCTATTGAACTCAACCAAACAAGACTATTTTCCACTATGTGCACAGTTATCTTACCAGCCCAGAAGTATTAAATACTTTGAGCAGCCATTAACATTGCTCACCCTTCCTTAAGAGGGCAGAAAAACCCTCCTGAAGTAAGTTATTAAAGGTTTTTAGTATTGGGAGGAAAGTTCAATACTTGTCATCCCTCATCGTCCAATGAATGTTCCGATGGGTTTAATTTGGAGATCAGTTTCTCTGTGAAGGCAGCCGCTGCGATCGGCTCAGTAAACACGTGCACCCAGTATCCATGTCGCACTTGAAGTCTCATAGAATAATTCAGCTGTGTTTGGATTCCATTTTTGAGGATTTATTTTTAATTTTTTAAATTATTTGGAGCTTCTTCTTCCGAGTCTGGGTACTAGCTGCCAGATCGGGAAAGAAAGCAATGCAGCTTCCTTCTTGGGTAATTTCTCCCTCAGCCCATGTGGCCTGCGGAAGAGACATCCGTGCCTCCAGTGGTGACAGAGTGGCAATTGTGATTAACGGCTTTTGTGTCGACTTTCAGGATTCTTGTACCAGATTCCTGTGACAGGAGTTGCAGGTCTTGAAACATTTTTGTGACTTAGTCCAGGATTGTCTGCTTTCCGGCGAATCATGGAGGGAACCCACCAATCCTAATGTTGGCCTGCCTCTGTGCGTTCTCTAGGGATTCGATTTTAGTCTTCGGGTAGGAGACATTATGCACAAGGGTGGCATTATTTGTATTCCATCTGGCGTAGTTGCATTTTGGATATTTCTTTGATGGCCATGGCATTCTCCTGGGTTTGATGTTCGTTGCTGAGCATCTTCACTTCCACAGCAGCAAGCTGCTTATTGGTATCCTCTTCAGTGGCGTGTATCTTGGAGAGGATCACCATAATTTGAGCCAAAGGGATGTCCGGTGTTCCCAGGCTACCAGGAGTTGCAGGCCCCATACCCTTTGAGTAGCCCGCAGAAGAAAAGTACACATCCAAGTTCTGTCTGTGGTGCTTGCTGTCTTTTTTTTGGCCCCATCTTAATCACCAGGGTTTCCAATGGGTAACAGTTGTTTTTCGGTGTATCTAGCTGCACAGAAAAATATGATTATTTAGTTAGATATAATCAAGATCCGAGATACTGCTCCACAGCACCCCCATTTCGAGCAAACTTGATAGACCCTAGGCTTGTGTCTGCTGGCACTTTTCATATGTTCGTAATTCCAGGTCGCCCCTGAAAAAGGGACACTTTGTCTCAGTGGGCTTACTCAAATTAACACCTTTCAATAAATAAATCATGTAAGTAACCCGATTTAATATTTATTTTCTTCATAATCTTTTGAATATTTTCCTGCAGTGTCAACGACCGATCCAGCACAACACCCAAATAGTTGAAACTAGATACATGTTCTAAAATATGTCCATTTATTCTTCAATTAACATTTTAATTGTTTTCATTTCTATTTTTTTGCCTAGTTCCAAATACCATTGTTTTGGTTTTCTTGCTAGTTAATATGTTTGCTTTCAGTAAGCCACTTTCGTAATGTATGATAAACCGGTTCCATTTTCAGTCTTAGACCTGCCCCTGTTTTTCTTTCACAATACAATACTATATCATCAACATACCCTATTATCAATGCCACCTTTTAAATTTTTGGCAAGTCATTTACGAAAATAGAAAACGGGAGCGGACACAAAACTGAACCCTGAACAACTCCAGTAACTCTCTCTAAGACCAGGGGTCCATTATTCAGTAATTTGTGAGTGCGCTAATTGGTGTTTGCTGGTGCAGACTGGGCTTTGCACTGGAACCCAGTATTGAAAGTGCTGTTTTACGCCGGCAAACAGAGATAGCTCTTGTGCAAACCAAAGGGGGAGGTATGCAAATAGTAGGTTAGGGACAGGAATATCAGCCTAAGCCATTATTCAGCGGATTTGTGCAGAGTAAGAGGGTTTGCGTGCTCCTTTTACGCCGCACAGATGCTGCCAGTGAAAACCTTCTCTTACTCCACTCATCCCTAGCGGCTGACAGATGTAGTGCAGCCAGTCAGCTAGTTGGCCAGGAAGGGGGAGAGAATACCCGCCCTTGTGGTCCATTGCACCCCCTCCATATGTCCACCAGCCTGATGTTAAAATTCAGTGGTGCCAGTGGTCCCCACCTCCTCCAATTGCCAGCCCTGTATTAAAAATAAAATTCCCTGGTGCAAGTGGTCCCCCCTCCCAATCCCCAGTCCCGTATTAAAAGTAAAATTCTGTGCCAGTTCTCCTCCCCCGCTCCCTCCGATTCACCAGCACCATATTAAAAATAAACATCTGGTGTTCGTGTCCCCGTCCCGATCCCCAGCTCTGTATTACAAATAAACATCCCTGGTGCCAGTACCCCCCACCCCCCACCACTAATCCCAGCTCTGTAATCCATAACTAAAATCCCTGGTGCCAGTGGTCCCCTCTCTCTCACTGATCTCGGCCCCATAATCATAATTAAAATTCCTGGTGCTGGGCCCAGTGGTGCAGAGGGAGCTGAGGCACTGGGCTGCCTCGCCTACTTCCTTGACCCGATTTGGGGCAGAGCTGGTCTGTTGCAGGCCGACTGGGGGGGGTTATGGAGCTGGCTAGTGTAGCCAAAAGGCAGCTCTCCTCTCCAGGGAGGATCTGGTGCATCCCTCAGTGCAGGTCTGCCTCCTGGTGGAGGCTGGGAGCGGAACAGCTGAAGGAACACACAGGCATTAAGTCGTGGGGTGGTCGGATGGGGCTGTCATCGGGGCTGTAGTATGCATGCGCGCCTCCACGCACATGCATTTCTACTCCTGGGGCCCAGGGGTTAGGGAGAAAATGGAGGAGAAAAATTTCCCGGTGGCTGGATGAAGCCTGACCCCCCGCAGGCACCACTCTCAGGCTGGGCATAAGGTAAATTCCGGTAATTACGGGAGTCGGAGCTGGGGGGGGGGACTGGTTGGGCCAATGAGGGCTTCCAGGGATAGGCACGCAAAAAAAAAATCCCTGGTGCCTGTGGTCCCCTCCCTCTTGTTGATCTCAGCCCTGTAATTATAACTAAAATTCTGGTGTCAGAGGTCCCCGCCCTCCTTCCGATTCCAGCCCCATACAATCATAATTAAAATCCCTGGTGCCAGTTGTCCCCTCCCTCTGATCGCCAGCTCTGTAAACGTAACTAAAAATCCCTGGTGCCAGTGGTCCCCTCCCTCTCTGTGCTAGGTGGTAGTGGTACCCCCAGACCCTCTGATCCCCAGCCCCAATGTGATATATGTGTGTGTGTGTGTGTGTGTGTTGTGTGTGTGTGTGTGTGTGTGTGTGTGTGTGTGTGTGTGTGTGTGTATGTATGTATGTATGTATGTATGTATATATATATATATATATATATATATATATATATATATATATATATATATATATATATATATATATATATATATATATATATGTATGTGTGTGTGTGTGTGTGTGTGTATATATATATATATATATATATATATATATATATATATATATATATATATATATATATATATATATATATATATATATATATATATATATATATATATATATATATATATATAAATTTCTGGTGGTAGTGCTCCTTCACTTGATTGCCAGCACAGAATTAAAAACAAAAAACACTCCCTGGTGTCCTGTGGCACTCCCCCACTAACTGTATCCTTATTGGCGGTACCGCAGGTGCATAGGCGATTAGCACAGCCCTCCTCACACCTCCTCAACTGGCTACCATATGGTCAGGCAGAATTGTTGGACATGGTGACGCCCTGTCCTGTATACAAGAGGCACACTCCTTGCCTGGCCTTACAGCGGCCATTTGAGGAGGGCTGTGTCGGTCATTGCTTGCACCCATGGCACCGCCGATGAGTCTATGGTGAGTGGTATGGTGCCTGGTGCTGTGGGGGGGGGCACTTGATGCCAGGGAGGGTTTTTTGTTTTAATTCTGGGCTGATGTTCGGGGGAGAGGGAACAGTACCATCAGAGATTATATGTCACTTCGGGGCTGGGGACTGGGGTGTGTGGGAATGTCAATTGTGAATACAGGGCTGGTGACTGGAAGGAGAGGCACTAGCATCAGGGATGTTAATTGTGAATATGGGACTGGCGAGTGGAGAAGGGAGGGATCACTAGCACCAGGGGAATCAATTTTGACTATGGGGCTGGCGATTTGAAGGGGATGGGGGCAGCTAGCACCGAGGATGTTAATTGTGAATACGGGCCTGCCGATCAAAGGAAGGGGCGAACCAGTAGCATCAGGGATGTTAATTGTGAATAGGGGCTGGTGTTGTGAGGGAGAGAGGGGACCACTAGCACCAGGGACAGTTACGGCTATCCTGGCCTGGGGTGGGCAGTGCTGCGCTTTCTCTGATACCCATGCAAATGGGCCCATAATGTGCAGGGTAAGGACCCCTTAGCGCGTTGCATGCCCCACTGGGCTTATTTGCAAGGGTACCTTTAAATATTACAGATAGCACTCTGGCGCTGTCATCTCTTGGGGTACACCTCGGAACCTAGGTTGCGGCGGTGCTCCCTTACTTAGCACTGCTCTGACATGACTCTGTATGCATTCGCGTATCTCCAACTGAATATGGCATCCTGGGACCCCTGGACATTTGCAAAGTGCAGCGCAAACATTTGTGCTATGCTTTGTGCATTTTTGAATATCGGGCCCTATATATTTTATCATTTTTACTCAAGTTTGTTCAGTCTGTATTATCTCCCATAATGATCTAAACCAAAGTTTGTTTCTAGGTGTGTCCCGGAGCACAGAGAAGTGACTTGTTCATGGTCACACAGTATGCAGGCAGTGGTTGTGGGATTCCAATCCAGTTCTTCAGGTTTGCAGCTCAGTGCTCTTAAACACTGCAGTATACTGCCTCCCATATATATGTATAACTATAGATACTGTATGTATGTATGTATGTATATGTATGAAAATTAGAGTGCCTTACATGTTTTATGTATAAAAAGATATCAGAAAATACGCCCCCGTTAAAGTCTATTGAGCATACCCTTGTGCTGTCCAAACTGTCTGTCACATCTCAACATTTGTGTGTAGCGGAGCTCAGAATCAGGATGTAGAACCACTTCCCCCTCCCTCATGAAAACCAGGATCCAGGATTATCACTTTTCCTGGATCTCTGCTGAACTTCTGGCTTGCCTTTGAGACAGAGACTTTGCCAGGTGATCCTTCAAGTTCACGGGCCCCTGTGCTGCCCTGTTAAATTACTGGACCCATCGCAGTGCTTGCACCAAAGCCACTAGACATGTGAAATCTGAGTACTTCACATCCACACTCCAGAACAACCTTAATCACCTGGGCCCCCCCAATCATCCTTTTTCACTCCTTACCAGTCTAGCTTCAGAAAGTCCCACTCTGCTGCCACCTCCCTCCTCTGGTTCACTGACTCCATCCTGTCTGATATGGAATAGGGCCAGCTTACTTCTGCCATCTTTGTCGACTTGGCCAAAGCTGTTGACACTGTGTTCCAACCCCCCCCCCGGACAAGTTTAAGCTGGTGGGGCTTGCTGCCTCTGCAATCAGCTAGTTCTACTGCGACCATGAGGGCAGATTGAAAGCTGTCTGTGTTGGAGACACCTTATCCCTCTACTCCCAATCTGTTCAGGTATTCCCCAAGGATCTGTCATGGGTCCCATCCTCCTTCATTTTCTGAACAAGCTCTCTACTGCCTGTCCCCCCGTGTCCATTCACATGTGCTCAGATAACACTGTATTGTTTGCCTCAGGCCCCTCTGCTGCTGGCCATGCTGTCTGACTTCAGCAGGGTTTTGTCAGCATCCACCGCTGGTTCTGATCCAACCAGCTGTCCCTCAGTGCCAAGAAAATGGATCTCCATGACTTTTGGCTCCGAGCAGAGGCTCACCCTCCTTCCACACCCTTGATGGTTCTGCAGTTGATGATGTCTCCTCTTTCAAGTTCTTTGGGTCCGGCTAGACCATCTTCTTGACTTTGGCACACATAGATGGTATCCAACAAAGCCTCCACCCCAAACTGGGTGCGCTGTACAGGAAGAAAGCTAGCATCCACTTCCTGCACTTCAAGAGTTAGTGTTGAAGACTGATCCTCCCCATTTTCAGCTATGGTGACCTATAGCACTGCTTTCAAGTCTGCCCTTGCCAGACTGGACCCTCCTCTCCACTCTTTCTGCCATTTTGCTTTGGACTGCCCCCAACCCATACACTGCTTCCTGTACTCCTCCCTCTCACTCCCATAGAAACATAGACTTTGATGGCAGATAAGGATCTCTTGGCCCACCTAGTCTGCCCATTTCCTTACCTACAGGATAGGCCACAGATCCTAGTTAACCAGCAGCCTATTTCTTCATACCCCCACATGAAATGCCTTATGTCTGTCCCATGCATTCTTGAATTTTTCCACAGTTTTAGACCGCACAAACTCCTCAGGAAGGCTGTTCCATGCATCCACTACCCTCTCTGTGAAAAAATACTTTCTCACATTGCCCCGGAACAGTCCCCCCTCCCCATCTTTAAATTGTGTCCCCTTGTTCTTGCGCATCTTTTTTTCTGAAAGATGCTACCCACTTGGACTTTGTTGATTCCACTGAGGTACTTAAAAGTTTCTATCATGTCCCCCCCTCTCTATTTTTTCCTCAAGGGTATACATATTAAGCTTCTTTAGTCTCTCCTTGTACGGCTCCTCTTGCAGACCCTGTACCATTTTAGTTGCCCTCCTCAGGACTGCCTCTGTCCTGTGTCCTTGCGGAGATAGAGAACTGAGAAAGAACTGGAAGGGGACAGGATCAGTTGTGTTCCAGGACAGTAGCTGCTGCTGTTGTTTTCACAGGGTTCTTGTGGATTTTACTTGGTAGGTTAGTTCTTTTCTTTCTTACTTCTAAGGGGCTGGCAGGGTATTGTTTTGGGGGCTGCTGGATGTTTGTAAACTGATTTGGTGGCTGTAAGTGGGGCTCATTTTGTGGATGTTTCACTGTGTAACAGGCTGCGCTGGTAGAGGCCTATTTCTTCTGATTTAAAACCTATTTGGTGGGATTTGCTTGGAGATGGTTATTTGAATTGGAGACCTATATCTGTTAATTTCAAGCCTGTTTTGATGTGTTGTTAGTGAAGCTGATTAAATTGGAGACCTGTTTCCTTTGGCAGAAAACATATTTTGGGGGCTTTGACTTGAATTTTGATTCCTTGTGCTGACTCCATTAGCTGTAAAGGTTAGTACATAGTGGGGGAGGGGTGTTAATGGTCTGGCCAGGTCTCACTCAGCCAACTGACTGGAGGAAGAGCTGAATCAGGTTGAGGTGTTAGCTGCTTTGTCTCCTCAGAAAGAACTGGAAGGGGACAGGATCAGTTGTGTTCCAGGACAGTAGCTGCTGCTGTTGTTTTCACAGGGTTCTTGTGGATTTTACTAGGTAGGTTAGTTCTTTTCTTTCTTACTTCTAAGGGGCTAGCAGGGTATTGTTTTGGGGGCTGCTGGATGTTTGTAAACTGATTTGGTGGCTGTAAGTGGGGCTCATTTTGTGAATGTTTCACTGTGTAACAGGCTGCGCTGGTAGAGGCCTATTTCTTCTGATTTAAAACCTATTTGGTGGGATTTGCTTGGGCCTGGTTCTTTGGCTGCTGGGCTTGGAGGGGAGACACAGGGCTGATACACTCTCTCTCAAGTCAGATGTCTGCCCAGGACCCACCCTCCTCAGAAGTCTGCGAATTTATAGGAGAACACCTGCCCTGCAATTGGAGGAAAAGGCTGCAGGTGCAGCTCATGTAGTTGTAGCCACTGGGGGCTGGATTTAAAGGCTGGGAGAGAGGAGCTTAGGGAGTTGTTCATTGCCCTTATAAGTTTAATGTGTTGTACTGCACCTAGTAACAGGGTTACTGGTGTACAGTGGGACTGTCTCTAAGATTAGTGGGTGACCTAATTAGGCAGTAGGGGTATCTTGGACTGGGGAACCTGGTGGCTCACCAAGGAAACCTATTTGGAAGGGGATGGAACCACCGTCATTGGGCGGCATCTTTGGGAGGGTGGTGGGGTGCACAGGATGTGGAGCAGCCATGATACTGGACTGGGCTTGGAAGTTCAGTGGTTGCCCAGTGTGCTACCAGCTAGCAAGCAAGGGAGGAGGTTGCGGGGATTAGGAGAAAGCTGGGGAAGGGGGTGGTATGGTTGGGGGAAGGGGCTGGGAATCTCCCACAGGGTTGCACCAAGCACTGGGGGTGGGGGCATAGGAAAGGAGTGCAGGAGAATACTCAGGGTCACAGGGACCCTGGCAGAGGTCAAGGACACTACCAAGGAAGCAGGCAGGTAACTGGGGACCCTCACAAAGGGGGGACGGAGGGACAACATTCTCTAGGGAAGTAGGCAGATGGCCAGGGCTGGACAGAAGGAAGCAAGGCGGGAGGTGGATCAGACCTTACACTCAGTAACCGCTTCAATTCTCTTCTTCTGCTCAAGGATGAGGGGTGATGTAGCCACGACAGGGTGGTTACAGATGGAAAGGAGTGGGAGTGGGAGGCAGGAGGCAGGGCCAGATAGCAGGAAGAACAGGGGACCTGGAATGCAGGAGAATGGGGAGCAGTGAATCAGAGCAGGAGGGCAGGGGAAGAGGGAGGAAAAGCGCAAGGAGAAGGACCAGTTGGGAGGAAAGGTAAAGGAGAAGGACCAGAAGTACAAGGAGGATTCAGTAAAAGGAGCTGAGGGTTTAGGCCAGGGGAGCACGACGAGCAAGGAGGAACTAAATGGAGACAGGAAGGAAGGGAGGACGAGCCAGGCTAGTTTAGCAGATGGGGGAGAAGGACCAGTTGCGAGCAGTGAGGGGGAATTAGCAAGGTACAGAAGGATACTCAAGAGGAGGAGAGGCATAGGATTGGAGAGGAGGGGTGGCCATGGTAAATAAGGAGGGGGTGGCATGTGGCACCCAGATAGGGGGAGGAACAAGGAGCCGGCTCGGTGGAGGGGCTGGTAGAAAGGATGAGGGACATGGAAGGGGGAATGGAGGAAAAGGAGTGGTCAGAGTGCTCCTGCTGGGGGATTCTATGATCAGGGGTATCAAATGGGATAGGGAGGGAGAAGCCTGGCCAGTTAGAACAAGATGCTTCCCTGGACTAACGGTGCACAGGGCTAAGCTCGAGGTATATCAGCTGGCAAAGGATTGTGGGGGTTCCCCAGACATACTGGTCCACCTGGGTACAAATGACATTGAGGGAAATAGCGAGCTAGAGATACAGGCAAGATTCAGGGAGCTCGCCAGGGTCTGTCATGACATAGGATGCACAGTTTCCTTCTCAGAAATCCTGCCAGTGCCAAGTTCTAGTGGGGAACACAAAAGGAAAATTAGGGAGATAAACCAGTGGCTCAGGGAGTGGTGTGAGGCCAGAGGGTATGGGTTGATGGGGGATTGGGGGGAGACCTGGGAGGATAAGGAGCTGTATGCTAGAGATAGACTACATCTCAATTTGGAGGAGGAATCCTTAAGTTGAAAATAGAGGGTTCATTGGTGAAAAGTGGGGTTTAAACTTGTGAAGGGGTGGGATGGGAGAAAAGGCTGTCAGGGGTGCCGATGAGGAGGACTCTGTCTCCACCCCTGGGGACCAGGAGGATTGCAGGAAAGGCCAACTGGCAGCGCAGACCAGGGAAAGCAGAATCCCATGGGAACACGAGCAGGGAAATGGAACTATAGGAAAGGGTGGAAGGTAGTTCCTGCTAAATGCCGGGGAGCTTGGGCAATAAAATGCCTGAGCTCCAGGCGATGCTAACTGAGGGAGCAGTGGATGTGGCAGCAGTCACTGAGACTTGGGCCACTGCAAGACATGAGTGGGACCTGAACCTGGAGGGTTACAATATGTTCAGGAAGGACAGGGGGGAGGGAAGGAGAGGAGGGGTAGCAATGATAGTCAAAAACTGCATTGGCATAGGGGGAGTAGAGGAGGCGGAGGGAACCGTGGAGGCGATTTGGGTCTCTGATAACAAGGGGGCAGAGGTAAAAATAGGAGTGGTGTATGACCCTGCCCTGGCGGAGGAGCTGAGGGACAGTCTGGTGGCAGATGTTAGGAGACACTGCAGACTGGGCAGAGGAACGGTGGTGGTGTTGGGGGACTTAAACATGCCAGGAACAGACTGGAGACTATGACATCCTCTGTGACCAGGGAACAGAGGTTGTTGGATGTCTTTCAAGACGCGTTCCTAACTCAGCAGGTGAGGGAACCGACCAGGGAGGCACGGGTACTGGATGTGGTCCTGGCAGACAGTGACCAGATTGGGGGCCTGGAGGTAAGGGACCCATTGGTGGGGAGTGACCATGCCACGGTCTGGTTCTCCCTGGACCTAGGAGGGGTAGAAGGCTGCACAAAGACGGAAGTAACCGACTTCAGGGGGGCGGATTTTAAGGAAATGGGAGGGATCCTTAAGGAGCATTTGGATCGGATTGGGTCAGACATGGACTGCTGATAGTAGGTGGGAAATCATCAGGAGAGGGGTGCAGGATGCTACCAGCACCTGTGCAAGAGTAAGACGAAAATGCGGTAGGGCCCAAAAACCCTGTTGGTGGACCAGGAGGTCCAGGAGGTGGTGCGGGGAAAGAAAGCAGCCTATAAGCAATTCAAGTGCTCAAGGAGTGAAAGGGATCGAGGGAGTATGAGCTGATGGCTGAAGGGCCACTTAGAGTGGTGAGGCGGCTAAGGCAAGGAAGGAGCAGAACCGATAGGGAAATTAGGAGAGGGAACAAGGGTTCTTTAGATACATTGGGGAAAAACGAAGGGTGAAGGCAGATTAGCAGGATTAAATCAGGGGAGAGATGGGCACAAGACCCGGGAGCAGGCTGAGGTACTAAGTGGTACTTCACCTTAGTTTTACCAGGGAAAATGGGGTGCTGCATCATACATGGGAGGAACAGAATACTGAGGGGGCGACACCGATCGGCAGGTCTGGGGAGAGAGGGAGAGGCATCACTGGCAGGTGGGGGGAGGGCTAAGCAGGGAGAAGAGGTACCGGAAGTGGAAATCACAGCAGAGAGAGTGAGGGAAGCCTTCTGCTCCCTTAAGATGGAGAAAGCACCGGGGCCGGATAAATTACATCCCAGAGTGCTGAAGGAACTTGCAGGTGTCCTGGCGAAACCCCTGGCAGAGCTTTTCACCATCTCTCTGAGGACAGGGTGGGTGCCCCAAGACTGGAAGGTGGCATATAGTGCCTATCCACAAGGGGGATCAAGGGAGGTGGCAGGGGAACTACAGGCCTGTCAGCCTGACATCGGTGGTGGGCAAGGTGATGGAGGGCATTGTCAAGGAGAGGCTAGGGGACCTGGATAAGTCAGGGTGCCTGGACGATAGACAGCATGGATTCATCCCGGGAAATCGTGTCAGACAAACCTGGTGGAGTTCTATGACTGGGTAACAAGTGCCTTGGACCTGGGTAGACCAGTGGATGTCCTCTTTCTAGACTTCAGCAAGGCATTTGACTCTGTTCCTCACGTGGGCCTGTTGGATAAGCTGGAGAAATGGGGGGTGGGAACCAGATGATCAGATGGATAGGCAATTGGCTCCAGGACCAGACCCAGAGGGTCATAGTTGGTGGAATAGTCTCATCCCCAAGGAGGGTCATTAGGGGGTCCCACAGGGATCAGTCCTTGGGCCCCTTCTGTTCCAACGCCATGTATCTGACATAAGGACAGGAATCGGAGTGAGATGAGTCTCTTTGCAGATGACTCAAACTGGGGGTGGTGGATGGGGAGGAGGGAGGGTGGCCTCACAGGGGACCTGAGGCTCTGGAAAGATGGTCTAGAAAGTGGAAGCTGAGGTTCAATGCAGGGAAATGCAAGGTACTCCACCTGGGGCCAGAAACCCAGGCCAAGTGTACACCCTGGGGAATGCCAAGTCTTGATGGCTGAGAGGGACCTGGGGTGGTGGTGGATGTCAAGATGAACAACTCTGAGACTTGTGGGAGGGCAGCAGCCAAGGCCAACAGGATGCTGGGATGCATCGCTAGGGGGATCACCTCCAGAAGGAGGGAAGTGATACTCCCTCTGTATAACTGCTTGGTGAGGCCGCACCTTTGAGTACTGCGTGCAGTTTTGGAGGCCACACTTAAAGAGGGACATTAACCTCCTGGAGAGGGTCCAGAGGAGGGCAACCAAAATGATTTGGGGCTTGGGGGACAGGACCTATGAGGAGAGGCTCGAAGAGCTAAATATGTACACATTGGTAGAGAGAAGGGACCGGGGGACATGATAGAGGTCTTCAGGTACATGAAGAGAGAGGTAAATAGGGAGGAACAGTCAAGGGTGCTTGAAGGAAGGAGAGGAAGGCCACTAGAGGCATGGGTGGTAGCTGGAGGGGAAGATTCAGGGGAGAAAGAAGGAGGTTGCTTCACTGAGAGGGTGGTGGAGCCATGGAATGCACTCACCTAGGGGCTGGTGGAGGCAGAGACAGTGGAGGGTTCCTGCGGGGTGGGACAGGAGGGGAATGGTTCTGGAAGCAAAATCCAATGCAGCAAGAATATCCGGAACTGGGAAGGGAGAAGCCAGAGAAGGCGAGGGGGACAGCAAGGTCAGCACCCAGGGTCTGGGCTGACCAAACGAGCAGACACGAAAGACCGCTAGGCCTATTCTGCTGGCATTTTAGTATGTTAGATAGGGTCTCCAGAACTGGACGCAGTTCTCCAGATGGGGTTTCACCAACTGTCTGTACAGAGGGATAACAACTTCCTGTTTTCTGCTGGTGATGCCTCTCCCTAGGCATCACAGTATCCCCCCAGCCCTCCCTACTGCCTTCTCACATTGCTTGCTAACCTTAAGGTCATCTGATATGATTACCCCCAGGTCCCTTTCCTTTCTTGTTGTTACTACCTCCCCAGCCCCCATTGTGTAATCTTCCCCTGGGTTCTTGTTTCCCAAGTGCATTATTTTGCACTTCTTTGCATTGAATCCTAGCTGTAATACTTCTGACCATTCTTCCAACCTTGCCAAGTCACTTCTCATCCTTTCCATGCCTCCTTGTTGTATCAATCCTGTTGCAGATCTTTGTGTCATCTGCAAAGAGGCATATTTTTCCTTCCAGTCCCTCTGCATTGTCACTTTTAAAAACATTAAAAAGGACTGGACCCAGTACTGAACCCTGCAGTACCCCACTAGCAACCCCTCTTCAGAGTGGACTCCATTTACAATTACCTTCTGTGTCCTGTTGTCCAGCCAATGTTTTACCCAGGCTACCACCCTGGGACCCACTCCCAGGCTGGTTAATTTGACTATTAATCTTTTGTGTGGGACTATGTCAAATGCCTTGCTAAAGTCTAGGTAGGCCAGATGTCCACATCCCTTCCCTGGTCTACTACTTTGGTCACCCAGTCAAAGAAATCAATTAGATTTGTCTGACATGACCTTCCCACTGTGAACCCATGCTGCCTTGGGTCCTGTGCCCCACTGGCCTCAAGGTACTCAACTATTCTTTCCTTCAGAAGTGACTCCATCACTTTCCCTACCACAGAGGTCAAACTTACAGGTCTGTAGTTTCCTGCCTCTGTCTTGGTCCCACTTTTGTGAAGGGGAATCACATCTGTCTTCCTGTAGTCCTTGGGTACCACACCATCCTCCCATGATTTATTAAAAAGAGTAGTCAGTGGTTTCACTAGTTCCCCCCTTAATTCTTTTAGAATTCTGGGGTGAATTCCATCAGGCCCCATTGCTTTGTCCACCTTCAGTTTTAGGAGTTCTTGCAGAACCCTTTTCTTCTGTGAAAGGGCTGGGATCTTCCCCATCAAGAGTGCTTCTATTAATTGGATTAAGCACTCCTCCTCTCTTTGAAAACTGAGCAGAAATATTCGTTCAGTATCCCTACTTTTTCACTGTCCCTCTCTGCCCACCCACGATTCATTCTGTTCAGCCTCACTATCCCTCCCTTTGTCTTCCTACGCTGTCTGATGTATCTGTAAAAGGTTTTATCCCCCTTCTTAACCGAGATGGCTATTTTTTCCTCAGTTTGGGCCTTTGCTATTCTGACTTCCCTCCCTGCTTACTTCTGCCTTAACTGGTACAGCTCTCTGTCCTGCTCCTTCTGTGTTTCCTTATACTTCCTGAATGCTATCTTTTCTCCCTGACTTTCCAAGCCACCTCTTTTGAGAACCATAGTGGCTTTTTCTTTGGTTTTGATTTGTATATTTAACACAAAGGCTTGTTGCCTCTGTGATGGCAGTTTTGATGATTCCCCATTGTTGCTCCACCCCTCTTTCTAGCCTGTTTACTAGTGCTTTTCTGAGGCAGTCTCCCATCTTGCCAAAGTCAGCCCTCCTAAAGTCCAGTACCCTCACTTTTGTATGGCTTGACTCTGTAGCTGAGCTTTAATGTGAACCGCACTGTTTGATGGTCACTTGTCCCAGATGGCAACCCACTTCTAGATCTGAGATCCCTCTCACTGCCCTCATTTGAGAGTACGAGGTCTGAGATTGCTCCCTCATGAGTGGGTTCCGAAACTAGCTGTCTGAGGCCTGCCACCTGTAGGGCATCAAGAATGGCCCTGCTCCTGGATGTTGCTGCAGCAAATGTGCTCCAGTTAACATCTGGCATATTCAGGTTTCCCATCAACAGTATCTCCCCTTTCTCTGCTATCCTAAGAATGCCTTCTATCATATCCTTGTCCATTCCCTCCCCCTGACATGGTCTGTACACAATCCCTGTGCGGATTGTGGTGCCCTTTCCAGTCTCCAAGATGACCCACAGTGCATCCTCTCCTCCCTGTTTACTCTTTTGTTCAGCTGCTTTTATCCCTTCCTTTACATAGAGAACTACTACTCCCTCTCTTCTCCCCTGCCTGTCTCTCCTGTAGGTTATGCACCCTGGTATGTTAACATCCCAGTCATGGTTCTCTGTGTACCATGTTTCTGTGACTGCTACGATATCCAGGCATCCCTCTTCCATCAAGGCCACCAGCTCAGGGAGCTTGTTGCACAGACTACGGGCATTGGTACTCATTACCCTCCATTTCCTGATGGCCTTATTCCTTTTGGCCCCATCCCTGTCCTTCTTGCCTTTGTCACTTTACCCATTTACCCCTGCCCTTCTCCTTATCGCCACCTCTGTGTTGGTGTTTACCGTACTTACTCCCATCCCTTGATACCAGGCACCTCACCCACTGTGCTTCCTCCACCCCCAAATTGTGGCTTGGCTCTCTTTCCTTACCTTTCCACCCTCTTATTTCCCCACCCATTTCTCCTACACTGTCCATAGCAATGAATCCCATTCCCGCCACCCTCTCCAGGAAAACTACTACTGGCCAAGCCGCTTTCTTGTATAATTTCCTCAAACTCTGGTTGGAAGGTGGCAGGTTAAGAGACAATGTGAGGAAATGTTTCTTCACTGAGAGGGTGGTAGATGTACGGAATGGTCTGCTACAGGAGGTGGTGGGAGCAAGCACTGTGGTTGTGATTAAACATGCATGGGACAGGCATAGGAGAACCATAGAGTTTAAGCGGGTGGGGGGGTCAAAAGCTGTAATCAAGTACAGGACTTACGGGCAGAGTAGATGGACCCAGCGGTCCTTATCTGCCAACAATTTCTCTGTTTCCATGTTTCTTCCTTCCACTATGTTATTCGCTCTGCATCTTCCTTTTCCTTCCTTAAGTCTCTTCTTCATGACTTTTGTATTCCTGCCTGCAACTTCAGCTGACCCATATTATAGTGTCCCCCCTGCCCCTTCCTGTTTGTTGGTGCCCTCCCGATTCGGATCAGTATCTTTTTTTTTTTTTTTTTTTTCTTTTGCCCCCAATTCTCTGTGCCAGTCCTCCGGGCTTAGGAGCCACTGGGCTATCTGTGGTTTTCCAGCCTGTTCCACTGTAGCCCGACCCCCACAGAGCCTCTGTTTACCCTCTGAACAGGGATGGGGGGTGGCCAGCTACACCCCCAGTTGTGCACATTGTCGGGCAGCTGAACGGTGGCGGCAGGGCTTGTCCTGGACTTACAGGCTTCCCTCCAGAAGCCAGCACCAGGGCCGAGCTTTTTTCAGTCCCTGATGACGTCGGCACACACACGGGGAGACCAATGCAATAAGCACTGGTCTCACCCCCCCCCATCCCTACATGCCGTTTTATGCTGCCCCTCCACCTGTGGTCACCCAGGTGGCGATATTGCAGCTAGAATGGCAACCCTTCCTACCCAGAGGAGAAGAGCAGTCCGTAGGATGTTCAGTCCCCAACCCCGATGGCGCTTCAACAACCCAGGCTCGCTTCGAACCCAGGTCATTGGTGTCACAGTCAGTAGTTTCTACCACTGCAAGTTGGTGGGCCAGTATCTTGACTGACATAAGCCCCAGTCTGTGTGACATGTAAATGCTCCTAAATGTGCTCACATAAGGTTCTGTCGGTCTTATGTGCACCTTGTGTATTGATTTTGTAAGGAATAAGGCAAGGCGAGGTGTGGTTTATGGGCTGATAAGAGCACATGCCAGGTGCATAATGAGGCATGAGGCGCGTGTGCCAAGTGCCTTTAGCGCCTGAGAAGTGCTCTTATCAGCCCTATAAACCACACCTCGGAGTGTCTTATTCCGCTTATAAAATTGTCCCGGAAGAAAAACAAATGGAAAAATTAAGTTATTTCAATTAAATGAATAAAAAGATTTGTTTTTGTGCAGTTTTTTTTTAAAAAGTAGTTCTCTTGGTTCTGCCAGCAGAGGGTGCTTGTTAGTAGGTAATACCCTTTTGTCTATTTTCTTCATCTTCCATTACAAAGTTGTTGCCCCTACACACACACACACGGTGCAATGCTGTTGCAGTGATTGTTCCCCATACATTTGCAATTTTTGCTACTGGCTGTAAGGTAAAGGAGTTGAATGCTGACGGCGTCACAGGTTAGTTTTACTTAAGTCGTGGCCTGAGGCTGAGCTCCATAACAGCAGTGCGCTAGCATGGAAGCAGCTGGAGTCGAGCTTAAGTAGCTGTTTTTGTAACTTGAATTACAAAACATTTTGGCTGTAAGTTGCTGCTTTACTGCCGATTATATTTACCAAGCAGCCGGCTTTATCAGGAGTGAGTGTGTCCCTCTGAGGCCACCTTACTGAGCGCTTTCTCTTTGGCTCGTTTAATAACACTGTACAGTCAGCCTACAATGAGCAACAGGCTGCTAGCTTGCTCCATTTATAAAAAAACAGGCAAGCTGGCTGTTACATTCTATGCTTCACACCATCTGCTTCACAGAGGATACTAGCATTTAAAACACTTGACGGAGAAGAGCGGCTCTCATTTCCATTAAGATCCCAGCGGCATCAAAACCGCGCCACAGGATCGGGGCAACTTCTCTTCAGAAGCAGTAGAGGTCAGACTTTTTTTTGAATGATGGGGAAGGGATAAAAAATTTCAATCCAGTGGTTCCCATAATGTGGTGCTGTTTTGTAGGGTAAATTGTGGCTGGCATAACGGACGTTGTGTTGCTTTGTGGGGGGGGGTACGACGGGCAACTCTGCAGTGTACCGGTTGGAGGACTATGCACTGAAAGGACACGGCAACAGGTACATCTCAGCCAAACAACTCAAAACACTACAGACCCATTTTATGAGCTGTTATATGCAGTTTTGCATCTGCCCAACTATAACAGTATTTTTTTATTCTTGCACTTTGCTGTACTGTGTATTTTGTATTTTTATTTATTCTGTACCTCGTTATTGTCTACTCTTTTAAAGCCTACACCCAGTAGGACTCTATGGCAAAAACTGATTGTTGCATGATAGAAAACTTACTTACTATAACTCTGGATCTTCAAGACTGTCTTCTCCATGGAGTCACACATTCACCTTTCATTCCACAGACTCACTCCAGTCGCATTTAGTCCCCCCCCTCATGACTGGGTCTGGCTATTGAGACTTCTGTTGTTGTTCTTTCTTACAAGTACCAAGCGTATATATTATGCCCCTCGTTCTTTCTTCACTAGTACAGTGGAATCTGCTTAAGTGCACACTCGTTTTTCAGCAAGAAAATGTGCATTTAAACGGAATGTGCATTTATCTGAGCTCCTGTGTTTACAATGCAACATAAAGAAAATAACTGATACCTGACACTGTAATGGCATTCCACATTTATTTATCGTAGCAATATACTAAAAATGTTAAAGCATCAGTACAATGTAAAAAAGGAAAAAAAAAATGCCTTTTTTGACAGTTTATTCCCTGTGCTTTGCTGAGCATTTACCTGGTACTCTTTCCCACCGGCATTGTACTATCATCCTGTAATTTACCCAGTTTTCCTTTGTTTTTGTTTATGTTTCTGCCACCTGCCGTGTTGAACTGGAACCCTCTCTGCTGCCAACTGCACATGTGTATGACTGGCAGTACTACACAGGGACATCGGGAATGTTCAGCACAGGGTCCCACTGCAGTAACCAAAAGATGTGATGCGATGTGTCGGGAAAGTGCAGCTGAAAATTAGGCAGTCACTATATTTATTGTGGCACCACAACAATTAAAATAAATTTTAAATATCTAAAAAACTAAAGATCATTAGAAAAAAATGTTTACAGATATAGAAACCTTATCTATGGTATCATGCTTATAACCAAAAAAAGGAATTTTGATAATCATATCCTGATTACGTTACACTGTTGCTTTAAAAATGTGCTACTGTGCAACATTGACAAATAGCTTAATGAAATACAGTACTATAAAAATATATATACTGTATATCAAAGCCGATCATCTGACTGCATTATCTATATTTCTTGTGGACCTGAAAAAGAAAATGATCTTAGTCTGCCTGCAACTTTCCAGTGCCAGCTAAGTGATGTAGGGTGTTAAATGCTGCTTCCCAACTTCTTAGAGTCATCTGTGCATTTATGAGGTGCTAACTACCTAGGGAGAGATGTGTTGGTGAACTGTGAAACCGTGCAGTTAGCCAAAATGTGCACTTGTCCAGTGTGCACTTAACAGATTTATTTGTACTACGTGAATAAAAAAAAAAAAACCTGAGCAACAGGAAAAGTGTGCACTTATCAGGAATGTGCACTTATCCAATATGCTCTTAAGTGGTATCCACCATAGCATTTCAGAGTGATTTTGTGATCCTAAGGTACCACTTTCAGGATATGGTAACATAGAAACTGTCGGCTAGGCTCGTCCAGTCTGTCTGTAGGCACTATACATTGTATGTGACCACTGACCCTATGTGATCAATGGCTTTTCATCACTCCCTCCCCTCCCCTTCCCACTCAAGCTTCCCTTGTGCCTGTCCCAGGCATGCTTAAACCCCTCTACTACCTCCTGTGGCAGACTGTTCCAAGCATCGACTACCGATTCTGTGTAGAAAAACTTCCTCACATTACCGCTTAATCTACTCCCTTCCAGTTTCATATTGTGCCCCCTTGTTCTAGTACTTTTTCTACATTGGAAAAGGTCCCCCACCTGCACCTTGTTTATGCCTTTGTGGTAGTTGAAAGTTTCAATCATGTCCCCCCGCTGTCTCCTCTCCTCCAGTGAGTACATATTGAGGTCCCTTAGTCTCTCCTGATATGTTTTGTGGTACAAGCCCTGCACCATCTTCGTTGCCCTTCTTTGGACAGTCTCCACCTTATATATGTCCTTGTGCAGGCCTGGCCTCCAGAACTACACGCAGTGCTCCAGGTGAGGCCTTACCAATGTTTTATACAATGGCATCACCACCTCCCAACTCCTGCTAGCGATACCCTGCCTATGTACCCCAGCATGCCACTGGCCCTCCCTGCCACCTTTGTGCACTGCTTTGTTCCCTTAAGGTCATCAGAGATGATAACCCCTACATCCCTTTCCTCTTTGGTGACAGCTCCTCTCACCCCCCCAACCTGTAGCTCTCCCCAGGGTTCCCTCTACCCAGGTGCATTATTTTGCACTTCTTTGCATTTAACCTCAGTTGCCACATCTCCAACCATTTTTCAAGCTTCTACAGGTCTCTCTTCATTTTCTGCAACCCTTCTGGAGTATCCACCCTGTTGCAGATCTTGGTGTCATCTGTAAACAGACAGACCTTTCCTTCCAGCCTCTCTGCAATGTCACTAATGAAGACATTGAACATGACTGGTCCTAGTACTGATCCTAGTAGTACCCCGCTAGTTACCCCCTCTCCCCAGATTGTACCCCATTTACCACCACCTTCTGTCTCCTGTCTGTTAACCAGTTCCTAGCCCAGTTCACCACCTTGTCTCCCATGCCCAGACTACCCATCTTGTTAATTAGCCTTCTGTGTGGGACGGTGTCGAAGGCTTCACTGAAATCTTTTCCCTAGTCACCCAATTAAAAAAATCTATTAGATCCGTTTCATATGACCTTCGTGCTATGAATCCATGTTGCTTCAGATCCTGAGCACTGCTGGATTCCATATATGCCACTCTCCTTTCTTTCAGCAGTGGCTCCATGATCATTCCCACCACTGAGGTGAGGCTGACTGGCCTGTAGTTCCCCACCCTCCCTACTATCTCCCTCCCATTTTGCAGAGGGACCACGCCCCCTCCAGTCCTCTGGAACCACCCCCCCGTGTTGAGTGACTCTGTGAACTCAGGTTGGTGATTGTCCTTTTATGTTATTTGTAATATTTTATTCTCAGACTTTATTAGGTATGAAGGGATTATAGTTTGCACTGGACAAGGTGACCAGCCGATCCCTTCCACTTCCTGATTCATCTACCTCCCACACACACACACACACACACACACTCAGGCAGGTTATGATATGCAGCAAGGGAGAGTGTGCGGGTGTGCCTTATTGAGATGATTGATACTCAATTTTCATTACTATTTAATACATTATGATGGCGAGTTGGAGATTAATGAAGGCCACCGCTCATGTGACTGTTTTCGCCCCATCACCTCCACTGGAAGACTGTTCCAGGCATCCACCACTCTTTCTGTGACGTTTCTCACATCTCTCCTGAATCTACTCACTTCCAACTTGTTTGCGTGTCCCCTTGAGAATCTTTTTTCTGAAAAATGCTTCCCTCCTGCATCTTAATTGCTCCTGTGATGTATTAATAGGTCTCTATTCCCTCTCTCCCTCCTGTCTTCCAGGATGTACATTTTTACATCCTGTAGTCTCTCCTCATAGGGCTTTTTATACAGGCCCTGCACCATTTTATTTGCCCTCGTTTGGATAGTCTGCATTCTATGTCCTTCCTGACATGTGGTTCAGGGACAGCTCTAACATGCACCAAAAGGGAAAAAGTTTACAACCTGCCGAGAAATGACTCCTCTTCCTTTTGCTAGTGGGTCTACGTTGATGCATCTGCTCTATAACAATATCTAAAGGAAGGGACGTGAACTGTTCAAAATCTGCCATGGATTTTGTTTTGACCCAGTAGATTCCTCTTTAGACCTTCAAGTTTTTAACTTTATTTTTATTACTTTTCATTAGTTACATGAATGAAAAAATATAAACACTCATGTCAGGCATCTTTTATTTATTTATTAAAAAGTTGATAATCGGCCGGCCCAGTGGCGTGGAGGGCTGAGGCATCGCTGCCTTACCTCCTGCCACGCTGGCAACCCATGCGACCCATTGGCAGTGCCCGGTGGGTCGTGGGGTTGGCTGGAAGGGAGAGGATCGAGTATCTGGAGGACAGTCTCCTCTCCCAGTGAGGGGTGGGAACAGAGTCCCCTGCTTACTTGGCCCCTAGCTGCAGCTGGGGTCTGGCACAGTGGACCCATGGACAGAGGGACAGGAATGGAGCAGATGCCCGGCATGCAACATGCAGAAGCGCGTGCAGCATGGCTATTGAAGTCATTGCATGCTCCCGCGCTGCACTTGGGGGGGTGAAAATGGTGGCCGGCCAGTGGGATGACACCAGTCCCCCGCAGACTCCACACCCAGCTAGTTGGGCACCTCAGAGGAGGAGGAGTAAGCGTGAGGTGAGTACCAGCAGATGCCTGGGTGATGGGGTTGGAGGGACTAGTGGAAGGGGCCCAGCAGACCAGGGGATAAAATATGAGGCAAAAAAAAAAGTTGATAACCAGGAAAGGCACATTGAGCCAAGACTCATTTCCAGATGCAACCAAGGGGCATCTACATAAGTAAAGGAGCCATTCAATGGATCGGAAATATGCAGCCTAAACCAGTGGGTCCAGTTTGACCCATGTTTTAAACCACCAAACGCTAACATTGATGTGGTCTCCAGCACAGGACATAGTACTCTAGGTGAGGCTTACCAGCGATCTATACAGAGGCAACACTCTCCACAGCTGTGCTGATCTCAGAGAAGGTTGAGAAGGCCCTGCCATTGCAGCCCCCCCCCCACGAATCACATCTCAAAACTGTGCTGATCCCCGAGGAGGTCAAGAGGGCCTTGCCGTTGCAGCCCTCCCCCACCCCCGAATTATATCTCAAAGCTGTGCTGATCCCCGAGGAGGTCGAGAGGGCCCTGTGGTTGCAGCACTCCCCCATCCCCTAAATTGCATCTCAAAGGTTCTGAGACCGCGTTTCCGAAATCAGACGTGGAACAACTGTTTGTTTTTGAATTGTGGCGCCATTTAATTTTATTGGACTCCGTGCTTAGTGCTACTAGGGATACAGGACTCCAACCAAATTTAAAAGTCAGCAAAGGCCAACTGATAGTTTTTAAACTCAAGTTCTTTCCCAGCAAATGGTATTTTGCCAAATAATTTGGTTTACTTTAAATGTTAAATCTGCTTAACAAAGTACCAGGAAATTTTATGTTTAAAGGTGTTCCTGGGCACTTGTGTTCAGCGTGTATTTGCTAGGATGCTTTGCTACTAATGACCTCAGGAGGCCTAAGTATGCACCTCACTACCTAGGGGGGGCTAGTCTCATAGCAAAGACTACTGTGCCCTTACTCTAATCCAAATTACTTGTCTGTAAGAAGTATATAGGCTGACAAATAATCAAATTGAAGTGGGTACACTGAGCTCAACACAAAACGCCACAAGATTTGTATTCTAAATTCTTGTCAGCATTTCATAATTCACTGCAGTCTGGCAACTCACTAATTGATCGACTCCGTAGTGCAGCCTGCCAAAACTGTTGCCTCGCTGTTTTTTAAAATCAACCGTAGTGTACTGTGCTTCTCCCCCAAGTGTGCTTACAGGCCACCCCAAAGTATTTATTTGGCTCACACCTCTGCATTTCTTGCCTCTCCACAGCTGTGCTGATCCCCGAGGAGGTCGAGAGGGCCCTGCTGTTGCAGCCCTCCCCAACCCCTCTGAATCACATCTCAATGGTATGGAGACCATGATTCCGAAATCAGATGTAGAGCAACTGTTTGTTTTGCCCCGCCGACGCTTTGCGTCGGTTACCTCACCGCCCCTGCCATCACCCTTGGTGAACCTGCCATTATATAGTGTGTGTCATGTGTACTTCTGAGCCAGTTGGCCCATCTCATCAGCAGCTTATATTCTCCCCCCACTAGAGGCCGCTTCAGTTTCTGCTGGCTTTCCCACCTAGATAGTCACACCATATATTCTCACTGCCTCACCCTTCGTATTCTGCCTTTCCCACTATTGACTCTCCCCTCCTCAGACTTCCCCTTGGAGCAGGTCCAACTTGTCCCAGCCTATACTCTGTCAGTTTGGCACGCTCCCTTTAGCACCCTTCACATCAGGCTGTTCCCGACACCCTTGCTGCTGCTATGGCAGGTCAGCCACTCTTTACTGCCTCCCTTCTTTCATGCTGGCCTCATAGCCCTAAAGTACTCCACCCCTAATCCCTCCACAAATATCTTGGCTCCAAGGTGCACTACCCGCAAATTGCAAAACTCCATGCCTTATAATGCATTACTAGTGTCCCTCCTGTTGCTACTTTCAGGAGACATCAAGACAACTCCTGCGGCATCTATGGCCAATATTCCTGGACCTACTACTACTCCCCTCAGTCTACGTCGTGGCCTAAAACTGATGAATTTGAATATCTGCAGCCTGCTAAATAAAATAACCTTGCTCTTGCCTCTCCCTGAACCCTGATGTCCTAGTCATCACTGAAACCTGGCTCAAGCCCCACCACAAGGAGTGCGAAACCACTATCCCAGGCTATTCCATTATCAGGCACGACCGACCGAGCAACAAAGGGGAGGTGGAATAGCTATCTACATCTCTTCCTCCATGCAGATCACCCAAATTATGTTACCAAGTCTCCCACAGTTGATAGACGCAGTAATAATCAAACTCTCCCTCCGCCATACAAATCCAGTATTCATAGCAGGGTCTCACTGACCCCCAGAATCCATGGCACCGATTATCTTGGAATACCTTGACACCTTGAAATCCCATGCTAAGTGTGGCTAGCTACATATTCTGGGGGATTTCAATTTAAATTGGCTATCCAGCACCACATCCAAGTTCCACAACCAAGTTGCTGGACTTAGCCTGACCCAACTGATCACTGAACCCACTCAACTAAACAAGAAGTCGTCCGATCATGCCCTTCTGGACTGGGGCCTTACCTTCTACCAGCATCGAGTAATCGCCTCTGGCACCCTACCTGATTCACTAAGTGATCACCATATGATTTTCATAATCCACAAAATTTTCCAGCCTAAAGCACCCTCTCCCAGGATCATTCTCTCTAGGTCTTTCAAATCCCTGGACCTTGCCTCACTTGTAAATGACCTGTCGGCCACTGAGTGGTCCCTCGTCCACAGGGCCTTACCTATTGACAAAGCATGGCACTACTTCAAACTCAAGTTCTTAGCAGCTTGAGACACACATGCACTACTCAGAAGGTCCCAGGTGAGGGGTGCACACTTACCCTGGATCACTGTGGACATTATGTCCCTCATCAGAGAAAGAGACCAGGCATGGAAGTCATTCAAGGTCTCAAGCTTCCCTGTTAACCAGGCAAAATACCGATCCCTGCGCAACACCAGCACTAGGCAAATCAGGCAGGCCAAGTCAAAGTCTATGTTTCTATGTTTCTAAGGCAACTTACTTCTTATCTTTCTTCTAGGCTAACATAAAGCAAACCTGCTAAATTCTTAAAAGTGGTCAAATACCTCTTCTCTCCGCCCTCTCAGCCCCCTCTCCTGCATTAAACTTGGGCGGAACCACTGTAACGGACTCACTTGCTGTTGCATCTGCATTTAATTCTTAATTTACAAGCTGCACCTCAGCCTTGCTGTCTGCCCTCCTCCCACTTCAGCCCAAACCCCCTGCTGCAGCTGCCACGGCACAAGCCCATTCCCCTCCTGTCCCTACTTTCTCCTTCTGTCAAATCACACCCTATGAAGTCTTCAAAGCCTTGATTTCCTTAACCCCTAACAAAGGCATATGCCCCACAGGTCTGGACACTAAGATTCTCCACTTAGCTGCTCCTGCCATAGCTGCCCCCCCCAGCTGGTCTCTATAACCCCTCCTTTTCCTTAGCCTCCATTCCCTCGGAATGGAAACATGCTACTTCATCCCGCTTCCAAAGGGAGGTGACATCTCAGTCTCTGGTAACTACCACCCTAGCTCCCTCATCCGCATTCTGGCGAAGATCCAGGAGAAACTAGTCATCTCCCAACTCTCCTCCTTTCTCTCAACTCTTCCTTCTTTTTCTCACCCTACCAGTCTGACTTCAGGAAGTCCCACTCTACAGCCACCTCACTCTTACGGCTCACCAATTCTATCTGTAATGGCATGAATAAGGGACATTTCACCTCTCCAATTTTTGTCAATCTGGCAAAGGTCTTCAACACGATCGCTCATGCTCTCCTGTTAAATAAGCTCTCCACTGAAGGGCTATCTGCCAAGGCCACCAGTTGGTTCCACTCCTACTTGGGAGGCCTATGCCAATCTGTCAAAATTAGCGGTTCCATGTCCCCCTCCCTCCCAGTTACCATGGAAGTCCCCCAAGAGTCGATCCTCGATCTGCTCCTATCCGGTTACGGGAGTGCACTTCTGTGGAGGAATTCGAAAGGGGTATAAAAACCCATCTCTGGCAAACAACTTTTTATAGAAAATTGAATGTTTCTGAACTTCATGGTTTTATCTATGTCTCTATCTGTGTTTGATACCTGATTTTAATATTTGATTTTGTATTGTTTTAAGTTGTACAGAACTTTGAAAAATGAAAAGCCATATATAAATAAAATTATTATTATTATTATTCTCCATTTTCCTAAATGATCTGCCCACACACCTCCATACACATGTATGTGGACAACATGGTCTTGTATGTTTCAGGCCCCTCAACCGCTGAAGTTGCAACCAGGTTGCAGCAGGACTTCAGTGAAGTCCAGCTCTGGTTTCTCTCAGACCAGCTATTCCTAAATGCCAAGAAGAGTGTCTCCATGTCCTTCGGCATGAGGCAGAGACTCTCTTAGCTCGAAACCTCCCCTCCTTCCACACCCTGGACCAGATTACTCTGGAGACTTGCACCTCCTATAGATATCTCGGGATCTGGCTGGATCAGAATCTTGACTTTTCTGTACATGTGGATGCCATCCACAAAAAACGTCACCCCAAATTGGGTGTTCTATGCCGCAGTTGTGGCAGCATCCCCCTGCCAGCTCACAGGGCACTTGTGCAGAGAATGATTCTCCCCATCTCCATTTACAAGGATGTAGTCTACAGTGCTGCTCCCAAGTCCATCTTCGCCAGATTTGACCCCCTCTTCCACTCTTTCTGTCGATTCGCCCGTGACAGCCTGCCACCCGCTCACCACTGTGACCTCTATCGGTCCCTAAAGCTGCCCTCACTCCATGACCGACGTCAGGCACTGCGCCATGCTCACGGCACGGTATTTGTCCCAGTCCGTCCCCCCGTACCGCAATGCTGTGCTAGCTCCACATTCTACCCCTGCTTATTCCCTCTGGAACGCAGACATCCACCTCCTGTCAGTACCACATATGTCCTCATCGACTGGCCAAGCAGCCTTCAGACACCGCATGCTCAAGTTATGGAACTCCCTCCCTGCAAGCACTCTACTAACACCCTCACTCAGTCACCTCAGATACCTCATAAATGAGCACTTTACCTCACCTTGTGTATTTGCACAGTTGTGCCCAATACAGTACTCTGCCCCAGCCTCTCACCAGCTTACTGCTTAGTAGACTCTGATCTTATTGCAGGCCTTGTTTTTCCGCATGTAATGATTGTCAATTGCTGTATGATTTAACATAAATGATTTAATGGATTACCAAGCTATGTATGTAATACCGATGTATTTTTAAGCTGCAATTGTACTTGTATTATACAGTTTCCTTATGTCCCCCTCCCCCAGGACACACCTGGAATCGAGCAGTACTCTGCTCAGTGTACCCTCTTGATGAAAGTTTTAAATAAACACCACCTTCCTCTTCTCTGCGGTGATGCCTCTCTCTATTCACCCCTGCATCCCACTAACTGTCCCAGCTGCCTTATCGCATTGCCTAGCCACCTTCAACTTATTAGATGTGATTACCCTCAGTTCTCTTCCCTGTTTGGTGGTCATCACTACCTTTCCACCCATTTTGTATTCTGCCCCTCATGTTCTGTGCCCTAAGTGTATGATTTTCCACTTTCTTGCATTGAAACCCAGCTACCATACCCTTGACCACTCCTCGAGTTTTCTCTGGTCTCTGCTTCTCCTTCGGGAGTATCCACACTATTACATGTAGATTTTGGTGTCATCTGAAGGGAGGCAGACCTTCCCTTCTAGCCCCTCTGCAATGTCATCTGTAAAGATGTTAAGGAGGACCAATCCCCATAATGATCTCTGCCACATCCTTCTGCTCACCTTCCCTTCCAGCTCCTATGCAATGTCATTTATAAAGATAGTAAGGAGTACCAGTCCCCGTACCGATCCCTGATGCATCCTTCTGCTCACCTTCCCTTCTAGCTCCTCTGCAATGTAATTTATAAAGATATTAAGGAGGACCAGTCCCCGTACCGATCCCTGATGCATCCTTCTGCTCACCTTCCCTTCCAGCCCCTCTGCAATGTCATTTATAAAGATATTAAGGAGGACCAGTCCCCATACCGATCCCTTCTGGTCACTTTCCCTTCCAGCTCCTCTGCAATGTCATTTGTAAAGATATTAAGGAGGACCAGTCCCGTACCGATCCCTGACGCATCCTTCTGGTCACCTTCCATTCCAGCTTCTCTGCAATGTCAATTATAAAGATATTAAGGAGTACCAGTCCCTGTACCGATCCCTGCCGCATCCTTCTGCTCACCTTCCCTTCTAGCTCCTCTGCAATGTCATTTATAAAGATATTAAGGAGTACCAGTCCCTGTACTGATCCCTGACACATCCTTCTGGTCACCTTCCCTTCCAGCCCCTCTGCAATGTCATTTATAAAGATATTAAGGAGAACCAGTCCCCGTACTGATCCCTTCTGGTCACTTTCCCTTCCAGCTCCTCTGCAATGTCATTTGTAAAGATATTAAGGAGGACCAGTCCCGTACCGATCCCTGCCGCATCCTTCTGCTCACCTTCCCTTCTAGCTCCTCTGCAATGTCATTTATAAAGATATTAAGGAGTACCAGTCCCTGTACTGATCCCTGACACATCCTTCTGGTCACCTTCCCTTCCAGCCCCTCTGCAATGTCATTTATAAAGATATTAAGGAGTACCAGTCCCTGTACTGATCTCTGCCGCATCCTTCTGGTCATCTTCCCTTCCAGCCCCTCTGCAATGTCATTTATAAAGATATTAAGGAGGGTCAGTCCCCGTACCGATCCCTGCTGCATCCTTCTGGTCACCTTCCCTTCCAGCTCCTCTGCAATGTCATTTATAAAGATATCAAGGAGGACCAGTCCCCGTACCAATCCCTTCTGGTCACCTTCTCTTCCAGCTCCTCTGCAATGTCATTTGTAAAGATATTAAGGAGGACCAGTCCCCGTACCGATCCCTGACGCATCCTTCTGGTCACCTTCCCTTCCAGCTCCTCTGCAATGTCATTTATAAAGATATTAAGAAGTACCAGTCCCTGTACCGATCCCTGCCATATCCTTCTGCTCACCTTCCCTTCCAGCCCCTCTGCAATGTCATTTGTAAAGATATTAAGGAGTACCAGTCCCCGTACTGATCCCTGCCGCATCCTTCTGGTCACCTTCCCTTCCTCTGGAGTGAACTTTGTTTACCACCACCCTCTGTCACCCATCCTCTTACTAGTTTCTTACCCAGTTTACCACCTGTGGACCTACTCTTAGGCTGCCTAGCTTCCTCCTTGTGAGTCTCGTATGTGGAACGGTGTTGAAAGCCTTATTGAAATCTAGGTAGGCCATATCCACCCTGCTCTAGTGTCCTGATCACCTTTCACTCCACCCTGATTTAATTCCCTGATCACCCAGTCAAAGAAATCTATTAGATTAATTTGACATGGCCTCCCTGCAATGAATCCATGTTGCCTTGGGTCTTGTAACCCACCGGATTCAAGATATTCTGCAATCTTTCCTTGGACAGTGAAGAAAGACTAAAGGACCTTAAGATGTATAGCCTCGAGGAAGGGAGGGAGAGGGGGGACATGATAGAAACTTTCAAATACATCAAGGGAATCAACAAAGTTAAAGAGGGTAGCATCTTTAAGAAAAAGAGATGTGCAAGAACTAGGTGGTACAATTTGAAGATAGAGGGGGGATGGCTCAGGGGCAATGTGAGGAAATATTTCTTCACAGAGAGGGTTGTAGATGCATGGAACAGCCTTCCTGAGGAGGTCATAGAGTCAAAAACAGTGGGAGAATTCAAGAATGCATGGGACAGGCATAAGGCAATTCTAGTGGGGGTTAGGGGGAAGTAGGCTGTTGGTTAACTAGGATCTGCAGCTTATCCGTTGGGTAGGGAAATGGGCAGACTAGTTGGGCCAAGCGGTCTTTATCTGCCATCAAATTCTATGTTTCTATGACTGGCCTGGTTTTACTCTATGAAGAAGATATTGTTGAAGATCTAGCATTACAGAGTATTTTTTTTTTTTTATTTTAAGGAGAAACTAACGAAATCCTTAGATTCTCTGAACAAGCAAATGAAAGTCAACCAGAAGTCTGTAAATGAAGAGGAGAGAAAAATTCAAGACTTTCACGTGAGTTCTGCATAAAGGTTATATATTTCCCTGCAAGGATGTCAAATTATATTTTGTAAAAACGGTTTAACAAACTATTTTTTTAGCTTTCTTTTTATTCAGTTTCAGTATGTGATGTGCATAAAGAAAATACTTGGTTCCAGGATACGTACATTGATTATCCTAGGGATTTTTCAGTAGTATGCACCACTTCTGTTTAACATGCACAGAGTAGGAGGGCATTTGTTTTTTTTACTTACTATTAAAACAAAAGTCAGATTTTGCACAGGCATTGTTACAACACTCCACATTATTATTATTCTTTTTTTAATTTCTTTATATTCCTTGGCTGGGGGGTTGTACCTATGGTGCCCCTTCCAGCCAAACTTCACGTCCACTGCTGTGATCGTGGCCAGTGCTGACCTCCCCACTGCAGCCCTTCCCAGGCCACATTGCAGTGGGTACGTACCCCATTACTGCGGAGACCTAGAGGACAGGCACAGGAGGGATCCAGCTTTCCATGGTGGCACCGTCGAGGCAGCCTTCACTCTGCTGAGGGATTTTTTTTTTGTGTTGTGTATATTCCCTACACCTCCGCCAGCATGGGCATCCAGTGGCGTCAATGATGCTACAATGCATGCTTCTGTACGTCACACATCTGACACTGCCCATGCTGCTCCATCCATTTAGCCCCGAGAATACATCAGCCGCCGCCAGGAGCCAGCAGGTTGGCGGACCTCCTTCCCCACCTTCCCCAGAGGAGAGCTGTCCATGGGATGCTCGATCCTCCTCCTCCTCCTCTTCCCGTCTGATCCCGGCAGTCTGTGCCTGCTCCTGAACATGGGTCACCTGTGTGGCGTGAGATGTGGCAACCAGCGCCTCAGCCCTCAGTGCCACCAGGCCGGCTTACACTCTACATTATTAAATTAGTATATGCCCTTGTACAATACACAGTCTTAAACAGATATCTGTGTACTGGACTGTACGTATCAGGTGATGACACTGTGTCAGGGTTGAATAAGGCCCTGCCCCATTTGTTATGCAGAAAGAGTTTAAATGCTGGAGTCTGTTCTATCCTCTCCTTTTCTGTCTCTTGTCAGTCTGGTTACGCAACCAAATTTTCGTGTGAGACCTAGGAACTGATCACTCCGATGGTTTTGCAGTTCTCCGCCTCTCAGTATCTCTCTGCCTTCCCTTGCTGTTCCATCTTTTCTTCCCCCTTGCATATCTATGGGTATAAAAAATATATGTGAATCTCTACATAAAACTGTATGTATGTGCTACTGTGATTCCTTTGCTTAAAACTGTTTATGGTTATACTATTGAAATGATTGCAAAAAGCTATTTGGAATTTAGGGGGTTAACCAGAGAAGCTGGTTTTCAAACTCTCCAGATGCTGTCAAGAAGAGGTCCGTTCTGGGTCATTATGTTCTTTTTGCTGCACCTGCAAGAAACCAACAAGAACATTTTAGGAAAAACAGGATATCTGTTAACAAGTGGAGGTTACAAAGACTTATAAAAAGAGCAGCAACTTTTGCTGGAAGAGAGACTGAGAAGAAACACTCAGAAGGAGGATTGTTTTCTCTGTTTGAACTGCCTTTGCAAATAGTAATTCTGAACAACTTTTATTTTTTATTTTACTGTTGTTAATAATAATAAAACGCTCATTGCAAATTTTACAACTGCTCCTGGTTTTCCTATGCTTCCTGACCTGTGCCTCGACGACAGATGGTGTCAACCAAAGTGGGATTCACGCTGTGCATACTTTATGCCAGGAGTTTTCAGCGTGGGTACTAAACATGGTACTAGGGGAGCATAGAAAAAAGGTATGGATTCTGTAGCAGCAAGTCCAGGAGTGATTACCAGATGAATGGCAGCCAAACTAGCAGAGACAGAAGTCAAAACTGAGACTGTAGAGCCAGCAATGGCAAGGCAAGGCAAATTTTATTTTTAGGTGCCCAATCCTGGAGGCTCTGGGTGCCATACAGGTAAAACACATGCAAACAGTAAATAAAATAAACACAAAAATAAATTATAGTAATAATAAATAGGCCACAGAAAGTGGAAAAAGGCTTGAGCATAGAAACAGTTACTAAATGGGTAATCCCAAGAATAGGATCTAGAAGACCGTGTCTGGGAATGCTTGACTAAATAGAAAGGTCTTGAGGCAGGCCTTAAATACCTCGACTGAAGGGGCCCCCACTTATAGCTCTAGGAAGCGAATTCCAAAGGATAGGGCTGGCGACACTAAAAACTCTGTTGCTAGCGGTTTTCAGACTCGTCCTGGGAATTGTGAGGAGGCCCCTAGAGGAGGAACAGTGGAAACCAAAGAACAGGCAGTGACAGAACCTGAAAGCCTGACTGCCTTTTTCAAATGGGCTGCACAACAAACAGACAGAGAAGAGAGGGGATGCAGCAGAGAGAAAGAGATTCAGCGTTTAGAGGCACAGAGAAAAGAAGACATGCAACAACTCCAGAAGCAAAGAAGAGAAGAGATGCAGCGACAGGTGCAAAGAAGAGAAGAGATGCAGAGACAGGAGCAAAGAAGAAAAGAGATGCAGCGATGACTGGATGCTCTATGCTGCTATCAAAGCTGGAGAATCTGGCACTGGTCCAGCAGAGCAACAAAACACAAGCAGCTTAAAGGATATTAAACTTACAAAGCTGTGTCCCTCGAATGATATTGAAACATACCTGACAACTTTTGAAAGGGTTGCCGCAGCCTGCCAGTGGTCAAAACAGCAGTGGGCAATCAGGCTGGTACCTTTCCTGACAAATAAAGCCCAACTTGCCTACAGCAACACGGACACTGCACAGTATGACTTAGTGAAAAGAAAAATCCTGAAAAGATACGACATCTTGGGAGAGACCTACAGGCAAAGATTCCAGTCCCTATAGTATAACTCAGTTGACTATCCTCGAGAGGCCTTGACCCATCTCGGAGAACCCCTTATTAAATGGCTCCAACCAGAAGGCAAATCACTCCCACAGATCATTGAAACATTTGTCAGGGAGCAATTCATCAACATCCTACCCACCGATGTACAGCTTTGTGTAAAAGAACACTGACCAGAAAGTGGGGAAAAGGCTGTTTCTTTGGCCGAGGACAATCAGATGGCCAGACAGACTATGCAACAGTGAGGTAACAGCCAAGCACCAGTAAGACACTCTTTTTCCCATTTAAACTCCCAAGTTCGATAAGAAATCTGGTGGGGCTAACAAATCTGCACCTAAATACTTTATGCAGACTAGGTGGGCCAAGTAGTCCTTATCTGCCATCAAAGTCTATGTTTAAATACTTTATTTGCTACAACTGTAATAAGCCAGATCACATTGCAAGAAATATCCGTATTAAGAAGAGTGACACTGGAGCAGATTTGTCGTTAGCAAATTGGAGCAAATACTTAACAGATGTGAAGGGGGGAGATAAGACTGTGAATGGACTTCTAGATTTGAGAAGCAGACAGACCCTCGTGCATGTTGAAGTGCCGGGAAAACTGTCCAAAATGATCAGGAACTGGTGTCGTCTGCATCCATGGGGACACTCGATACTATCCCATCAGCCAAGTGACTCTGACTATTAATGGTACCATGTGATAATAGCTAAAACAAAAATACCGAGTGTCACAACAGTGACCACAAATCGCTGACAAAATTTTTGGCGATCAGCTTATCGCTTACATAAACAAAAGTGACAGCACATCACAACAAGCATTCATCAGTGCCCAATATTGCTTCCTTCTGTGTGCTGTTTAGGTATTTGGAAGTGAAAGTACCACGCCTAAGAAGACCACAGAGGAAACTGGGCAGGAGGGTGGGCAACTCTAAAATCCCGGAAGAGCTCAATTGAGCTCTCTCACTCCCCCTCTGTCACTCGCTCATTTTATTTCTTCCGACACTGCAGACTGCCCTTTTGTACTGGGCTCCTGCCTGCATTGGTGCCTTTTTCTGCCCACAAAGAAATCTGCAACAGTCCCAACAGAGCTCCATTGAGCTCGCTCACTCCCTCCACCTCTCACTCGTTCGTTCTGTTTCTCCTGGTGCTGCAGGCTGCCCTTTTGTACTGGGCTCCTACCTGTGTTGATGCCTTTTTCTATCCACAGAGAAATTCGCAGCAGTCCCGACAGAGCTCAGTTGAGCTCGTTCACTCCCCCTCTTTCACTCGCTTGATCTTAATCTGTCCCAAACACTGGTTTTCCACAGCAACTATGCTATTCTTCGCCAGAAGCGCAAAAACATATTTCGGCCAGGATGTGAAAAATGATAGCTGTGCTGTTCATAAGGAGGTGTGAAAAAATGGCAGTGTTGAAAATCTGGCATGAAAATATTACAGATTTGCGAAGTTACAAGGGTGCGTGGAAACAGTGTAATGCACACTTGTAATACAGTCATTTTATGGTCTTTTGTCATCAAATTTTTAACATAGGCGTTTAAGGACCGCTGCTCATAAACAGTGTCACTGTCATTTTCTTAATCTGTCCCAAACACTGATTCCCCACAGCTACCGTGCTATTCTGGGCCGGAAGTGCGAAAATATATTTCGTCCAGGATGTGAAAAATGACAGCTGTACTGTTCATAAGGAGGTGTGAAAAAATGCCAGTGTTGAAAATCTGGCGTGACAATATTACAAATCTGTGAAGTCACAAGGGTGCATGGAAACAGTGCAACACATGCTTGTAATAGAGTCATTTGATGGACTATCGTCACCAAATGTTCGCGCCGGAAGTGCAAAAACACATTTTGGCCAAGATGTGAAAAATGACAGCTGTACTGTTCATAAAGAGGTGTGAAAAAATGCCAGTGTTGAAAATCTGGCGTGACAATATTACAAATCTGTGAAGTCACAAGGGTGCATGGAAACAGTGCAACACATGCTTGTAATAGAGTCATTTGATGGACTATCGTCACCAAATGTTCGCGCCGGAAGTGCAAAAACACATTTTGGCCAAGATGTGAAAAATGACAGCTGTACTGTTCATAAGGAGGTGTGAAAAATGCAAATGTTGAAAATCTGGCATGAAAATATTGCAAATTCATGAAGTTACGAGCATGCGTAGCAACTGCGCAACGCACGCTCATAAAACAGTCATTTTTTGGATTTTTCTGCAAATTTGCAATATAGGCTTTGGAAAGCCCACCTCATGAACACTGGCACCGTTGCTTCGGTAATCGGTCCCAAAAGGTGATTCCACGCAGTGACTGCAAAATCACCTTTTATGACCGAATAACTCCATAACAGTGGCTGAATTCATGAGGAGTTGTCCCAGTAACTCCATGCTGAAAATTGGGTGCCAAAATTCTCAAAACTGCCTGAGATATGCACCAAGGTTTAAAAAAACAACTATGTATACCATTATGTAGCTTACCAGCATTTCTTCAGTTCGCAGTCGGCTTTGAAGAGTGCAGACGTGTTCCCTGTCCACCGAAGATCGTCGAGCTGGGCTCCGGAGGTAAGTATGGGGTGAGGGGGTGTGGGGAGGCAGTGTGTGCAGATGGCTGGTGCAGGATGGGGGCATGGCCACGGACTCAACGAGGGACCGTTTTCTGTTTTACAGGGTTTAAAAAAAAAAGAAACATCGCAGGACAGTTTTTCTTTTTACAGGAACATTTGGCACGTTAGGGTGGGATCCCAGTGTGCCACCAGAGTGTTTTTTTTTGGGGGGGGGCTGTAGCCAACGGAGGATTGTTCACCCCCGTTGGCACATGGGAAGAGCCGATGGGGATTGAGCACTGCCCTCGGCACACAATTCATTCGGGGGCATTATGCCGGCGAGTGGGCTCCCCATCGGCAAATTCAACTTGGAGGGGACTGAAGCCAGCGGGGACTGGGCGCCGTCGGCAAAGAAAGCAGAGGGGCATGATGCCAAGGGAGATTGGGCACCCCCCTTGGCGTACAGCATAAATGTTGGTGTGGGGACATTATGCTGATGGGGACTGGGGTCCCCATCGGAAGACCGGGTCAGGGACATGCAAGGAACTGCCCTGCAATGACGGGTCACTCCCTCATTGCAGCGGAATGTCTGATGCTGCAATGACAAGGCGGCCCCTGATTGCAGCAGCTAAAACATTTCAAGGTGGTGGCATGCTGGCTGAACTAGTGTCAGAAGCAGCATGCCACCCCACTGGGGAATGTGGGCCAAGCCTCAGAAGGCAGGGGGGCATTGGCCACAACGGTGCCGCACCTCCACAACCTGTTTCTGCAGCAAGCTGCTGCATCATGTTTCTTGCGCATGCGTACAAGCAACATACAAATGAAAATAAACATATGGAATCAGAACATTTATGCGGGGGCTGCACGCCCCCCCCAGCACTCAGCATTGTTATATAACCAACTGCAGGGGGATGGAGACTGAGGAAAAGAGGCAAACATGGAAGGGGGCTACTTGGTGAGGTGGCAGTGTGTACGGGGAGAATGTAGGGAGGGGGGCAACATGCGGCGCGGGTACACACAGTCAAGGCATGTAAAACCACCGCCCAGAAAACAAACGAACAAAAAAGCATGATAAAAAAAACAAAAAACACCAGTACCAAACTGTGGACCACCATCATCGCAGACTGCTGACAAACCCACCATGCCAAATGGTAAGCTTGATCGGCGCTCCCAAAGAAACCCACTCTAACCTTCCGGATTTTGCATGCTGCCTAAGCCTCTGGGTGCTCTCCACCTGAACTCCCCTTCCACTGTTCAGACTTTTTAGTCATTTTTTTATAAAACATCACACATTAGGAATTCTAATTTAGAGTATTTTTTATCATCCTTTTAAACCATGGACATATAAAATTCCAAGCAGCCTCGACTGAATTTAAGCTTATCAGAAATTATTTTGATTAAAATGTCATTATTTCATTTTCTTTAATTCAGTTATTATTCACAGAATGATTTTCTTTTAGGTACTTTGCCATACTTTCCGCAATTCTTTTTCATCCACCATGTCCACCTTATATTAATGGCGTTTCTGTTTGTTTTTCCTTCTTGGTTCTATTGCCTATTCCACTCGCTTTTCCTTTTCACTGAAGTCCTTCTTTTCCCTTTTTCTTTGCATGCCATCACCTTTTATTCTTTATTTTAAGTCTGATATCTAGAGTGCTGTCCTCTATCTGCATATACAGTAACTTTCTTCTGTGTTCTCCCGAGTACCTTCCTTCACTATGGCATACCTCGCTCTCTTCTCCATTCTCTGTCCTTCCCCCTCGTCATACTGTGACTGTAGCTCTTATCCCAGTCGCTCAAATTTAATTGCTCAATTAGAACTGCCTATTTGATAGGTTACCCTATTAATGGGTTGTCACACCAAATGAAAATGGGGGTAGTACCCAAGTTACCTGTACCTGTGATTATTGAAAATGACTTTCCAGGATTTAGAGAGTTAATCAAAGATGGAGTAAATCGTTTTATTTTCGTATTTATTCCTCCTCATCCCCCCTTCAGCTCTGGTCTCCTCGGAAGCACCAAGGAGTCATCCCTCTGCAGTCCGCCCTACCTGGTCAGTCCTCTGTCGCCCATGTAGCCTCGGATTATCCCCCAGACGGGGGCGAGGTGGGCCCCGACACACCGAGCAGTCTATAGCGTCTGTCGGGAGGGTGCCAGGTGGGCGACCACAAATTGAGGGCAAGTTCCGGTGCTCCGTCTCCACCGGAGCCGAAGGGCATTTTCCCCTGTTTCTGGGGAGTGGCTAGCGCCCTGACATCAAGGCATGGTACCGATGTCTGCCACTCCTCCTCCCCACTCTCTACGTTGTCAGCACTTACTGTATCTCCAGCTTCCGCCAGAGGCTACCCAAGCACCAGGCAGGGACCCCTGTTCCTCCCGGGACAGGAGAGTTGTCCTCCAGATGCTCGATCCTCTCCCTTCCCTGCTAATCCCCAGCAACTCGGGCTCGTTCCTGAACCTGGGTCACTGGCATGGCGCGAGGTGTGGCGTCCAGCGCCTTAACCCTCAGCGCCACCGGACCGGCAATGGAGTAAATCCTAATGTTTCAGCAGCTGTGGTGACAAGAGCTCAGGCAAAGAAAATCTCAGATGGTGGGGACTCTTCCTTTCACTGATTTTGATTCAGACTTGTTTGAGTATAGCTCCAAGATCTGGAAGTTCAGGAAACAAAGACGACGCCTGAAGAAACAGCAGAAACAAAAGACTGATGGACATAAGAGGTTAACATATGAAAATGCTGAAACTAAACTGATCGCTGATTGTGATTTTCTTTCAGAACAAGCTAATGATGTTTCTCTCAAGGGTTATTTTAAACAGCTGGGGGTAAACCGAAACAGGGTGAACCTTTGTTTAAAAAATGTAATGGGTTACTGTATAGAGTTTGGGTTAAGCCTCAGACACAGGAACAGATAGAGCAACTGGTTATATCTCAAAAGTTTAGAGCTGAGATGTTACAGATAGCACATGATAGTCCTATGGCTGGTCACTCGGGGAGGGATCGCACCCTTGCCAGATTGCTGTAAAGATTTTACTGGCCAGAAATTCATGAAAATGTTACTACCTATTTCAGTTCCTGTGCTGAGTGTCAGAAAGTAGCCCCAGTGACTAAAAAAGACAAGCTGCCCCTACCCTTGATAGATGATGTGCCTTTTGAGAGAATTGCAGTGGATGTTGTTGGCTCCTTAGACAAAAGTAAAACGGGTAATCAATTAATTTTTATAGTATGTGACTGTGCTACTCGATACCCAGAAGCAGTTCCAGTGCATACTGTCACAACCACAAAAGTGACAGCAGAGCTTGCCAAAATTTTCAGTAGGGTGGGCATACCTAAAGAGATTATTACTGATCAGGGTAGTAATTTTGGTGCTGCATTTCAGAAGGAACTATACCAACTTCTAGGTACCACTGCCATAAGAACCGCCCCTTATCTCCCTAAGACAGACTGTCTTGTTGAGCGTTTTAATCAAACCCTAAAACACATGTTAAAAAGGTTTGTAAAAGGGGAAGGGAAAGACTGGGACCAATACTTAACCGTACCAGCTTTTTGCTTACAGAGAAGGTCCATGGGCATCAGCAGTTTTTTACTATTTGAAATGCTATATGGTGAGCAACCTAGAGAGCCACTAGATGTAATAAAAGAAATGTGGGAAGATAACTCCCATCAGAAACAACCTATTACATCTTATACAATCTGTTACATTTTATATTGACTTTTCCATTAGCGGATTATATCTTCTAGCCACTAGAGGGCTATATCTCTGGTAGCAGTGAAATTTACTGTGTCCACTCCACTATTAGCAGGTTATATGCAGCTGCCACTAGGGGCTCCTATCCTATCTGGCACATCACGCACTCTGTTCCCCAGCTGTTATCATCACAACTCTGTGACATCTGCCTGCTTCCTGTGCATCCTACGAAACCAGGGCTACATGCAAGCTCTTCCTCCTATAAACACGGGCTACGTTCTCCTCTTCCAATCTCTCTCTTTCATACCGCTGTTGATTCTAAGCAGTGGCACTTCACAAAGTGATATGTCGGTTCCCCTATCCCATACCACTATCGAGCATAATATCCATTACGACCCCGGCTTTATCACAGGAAATTTTAAACTGTCAACCAAGGGTCACTGGTCCTGCCACTGGTTCCTGCTGCCTCCACAGGGTTGGCTTACCACTGAGGTCTCTGCCTCATACCCCACCCTGATTACTCCACTTAAGCTCACGGTACTGTACTTGGAACCCAGAAGGTACCTCAGCCCCAGAAGATCCAATAAGCTTTTTTTTACAAACAACTTAAAGGAAGGTTGCTCAGAATCATTCTACTTTTACTGCTTATGTCAGGCAATGTTCACCCTAACCCTGGCCCTGCTGGACATGCATCCACAAACAACCATCCTAAAAAAGGAACTGTTCAGTCCGGGAAACCTGGGATTTTATTGTGCCTCATCTCACTTGCACTGATATCCCCCACAGAGCCCCCAAGCTGCCCAAACTCACCCCCCGGGTAACTGTACTCAATGCATACGGCATGACCACCTCTCCTGACTCCTGAGCAAGCTCATACTCTATGAAAGGGCACCCCATGCGTTTTCCCCAGGACCACAGTCCTAATTATCCCTCCTTAGTCTGGCACATCCATGGATTCCTTGTCCGCCACAGCTCCTCTAAAATGCTGATATCAGGGAAACGGCAACGCTCAAGAAGCTACAAACTCCTTCTGAACCACATTTCCCGCCTACTACTGCTACAGCTAATGCTGTCGGGTAACATACACCCCAACCCTGGCCTTCCTCGCTCTCAGAATAGTCCACAACAAAAATCTGCAGGACTCACCCTTGCCATCTTAAACATCTGCAGTTTGCTGCCCAAACTGGACAACCTAAAGGTATGGGTTACCAAACACAACCCCGATATCCTCTCAATCGTGGAAACGTGGCTATCGCCCAAGGTACCGGACTCTGCCTTTGTGCTGCCTGGAAACACCCTTTTTAGGCAGGACCATACCTCGAAGAAAGGAGGGGGTTACATAGTCTACATAAAGGACACACTTCAGGGGCATATCCTTCCTCTCCCCCAACAGAAGCACCAATCTGCAAATCCTACCCATCAAAATCCTACTAGGCACTCATAACAAGGCACTTATGATCCTCACAGTCTACATCCCACCCAAAACAACAATTTCTGGTGCTAGCGACCTCATGGACTTTATTGCCACCCTACACCTTAACTCCGAGATCGTTCTTCTCGGGGATTTCAACATCAGTTGGTCCTCTCCCGCAGCTACTATGGTGAGAGACACTCTAGTGACTATCCACTTTTCCCAGATGGTGGCAATCCCAAAAAGGGTCAACTACAAAACTGGTACTAGCACATTGCTGGACTGGATCCTCTCAAATCGACCAGCCCACATCACCAACACCACTGTCCTCCCTGACTCACTGAGTGATCATTCACCCACTACCTGCACCTGGCAAAATAACTTCAGCAAGCCTAGAACCATAACCAGCCATGTACTTCTCAAAGAGCATCTGCCACAACTCAAAGTGGACCTTCAAGTCCTAGACTGGTTTGACCTACGTGAAACGGACAACGTAGACATTGCACTCGGATGCTTCATCACAAAATTTAACACCACTTTCAATAAACATGGCCCCCCAGAAAACAAGAAAATCTAAAGCTCCCTGCAACCCCTGGATCATGCCAGAACTCCTGCTACAACTCAATGCTCGGGACCAACTCTGGATAAAGGCACGCGCACATGGTACAGCTGCCAATATCCAGCTATATAAAACAGCTAGAAACGTGTGCACAAAGGCTATCTGCCTAGCAAAATGCACCTATTATAAGGAGGCTCTCTCCAACTCCTGGAACTGCAGCAAATCCTTCTGGGCCAACCTCAGTGATATTACTGGCAAGGATCCCAAAACAGCCCCCTCCATGCTCCTGGTCAATGATGTACCCACAGTGGATCCACTCCAAATAGCAAATGCCCTAAATACTGCCTTCACGGACCTAAGTGGAATGCTTCCAGCAGACTACTTTGACCCTCCAGTCCATAAGCACCCAGTAGGTGATAAATCCCCTATGGAGAATCGTCTGCTTTTTTACTTTAAAGAAGTCGGCACTACTGAGACTAGAAAGTACCCTGAGAAGGTGCTGGGCAAATCAAAGCACAGTGGAGACACCCTGGACCTTAAGTTAGTTGCTGTGGCACTTTCGGAAGTACTAAGCCCCCTGACCGCCACCATCATCCACCTATCCCTTCACCACTGTCAGTTCCCATAGCTCTGGAAGTTTGCTTCTGCAACACCAGTTCACAAAAGTGGAGACCGGGCACTACAGAACAACTACAGACCAATCTCCATACTCCCACCACTCTCCAAAGCACTGGAACGGATAGCGGCGGATCAGCTTGTGGAATACCTGAACGTGCACCAACTCCTATGCTCGGAACAACATGGGTTCTGAGCAGGACACAGCACTATCATGGCCCTGTTGGACTTCACTGGTTGTATCCACTAAACCCTGGATCAAGGGCAGCTAGTGGGGACTACCCTCATCGACCTATCAAAAGCTTTTGATAGGTTTCACTCACACCCCTCCTTGAACAGATAGCCGACACTGGTCTCTCATCTGATGCAGTTCTGTGGTTTAACAGCTATCTCGGCAATTGCTCACAGTGGGTCAAGATTGGGGACATTGTCTCAGATAGCAAACCGGTCCACTCAGGGGTTCCCCAGGGATCAATACTGGGGCCCCTCCTCTTCAGTATCTTCTTAAATAAACTTCCAGGCTCTTGCACCAATCACATG